>CANYBF011376028.1:0-24195 GCA_948192965.1 Dalechampia spathulata | reverse complement strand
AAAATTATTTTATTTGATCATGGAAAAATTAATTGGGAGTGCTAACATCACTTGGAATAATTTGGAGATAGCCCCTCAACCAATTAAAATCCAATCCTTTCAAAAACCACATTTATACGAGTAAAAATCACATTTTATCGTAAAAATTACTTTTGAGGCCAAAATTAATTATGTAAAAATTATTTTATGACTTTTCTAGAATACTTGAGCTACTGTGAAACTCAAATACCACTGGATACGTCAAAATACGGCCAAAATATAGCCTGAAATATGGTTTTTCTGGAAAAACGTGAACTATGTGCACCACACATGGAGGAGGTGTGGTGCACATAGCATGATATGTGGCATACATAGCCTCTAGATCTGCAAAAAAATTCAATCTGTCAGTACAAAATTAAACTACAGACCAAAATAAGCATTCTTAATGAAGACAGTACCTCATTTTGACCTCGTTTCGGCCTCCGGTTTGATGAACCAAACAATTAATTAAGCAATTAATTAAAATAATTGATTTTAAAGCTAAAACCAAGTAGAACTGGATGTTTTATGATAGATCCAGAACCCCAAGTGCACGATCTAGCTACTGGAGTCACTGGAAAATTCAAAACCAAAGCGGTTCAGGCTGAAACAGGGTTTTTCTGTGAAAACTGGGATCTATGTGTGCAGCACATAGATCTATGTGCACCACACATGAGGGACATGTGGCGCACATAGAGCCATGTGTGGCGCACATAGCTTTGAAAACCGAAGCGAAACCAAAAATTCTTTTAGCATAAACTTAGATCTAGCCCCGATCTAGGTAGATCGGACCTAAAACCAGATTTTTACTCGTGGATTTGCATCCAAATTATGAAAAACAATTTTAAAGGTAAAATTATTTTAGATCCAGCAAGTTTTAAGGTAGATCTAGGGCACCCAAAGCATGGAGAAGCCTTGAATGACCCTAAAATGGCCAGATCGGGAAGAAAACCGGGGTTAAAACGTGAGTTTCTTTGAAAACCGGAGCCTATATGCACAGCATATAGGCCTCTGTGCGCTACACATGTGCTACATGTGGTGCACATAGGTCTATATGCATAGCATATAGACCCAAAAAATAGAGGAAAATGGAGAAATACGAAGAAATGGACAGAAATTACCTTGATCCGACCGAGTATTCTTGTAGATCTTCACTCCAGGAACGTTTAGGGAGCCTAACTAAGCCAATTAAGTCCCTAAATCCTAAGAAATAAATTAATTAAGTGTTTAATTAATTTGGGAGGAATTTGGCAGAGGTTTGGCTGCTCTCAAAGCAAATTTTGGGCCCTAGAAAATGTTACCCGAGCTCTATATTTATAGAGTGAATTTTTGGGTGGCAATTTTGTAATTTTTGGCACGTATTTGCATACATATGCACCACATGTAAGGCTATGTGCACCACACATATGCTACATGTGGCGCACATAGGGCTATATGCGTGCGCATATAGCCTAGAAACCCTTACGTAGGGCCCACTGTGGTCACTTCTGGGATGCGCCGCGAAGTGTATAAGCATTATTTGACGTGAGGAACAACTTTACAGAAGAAATTTTTTCCAAATTCGGTCTCGAAATGACTCTCGACCAAACGTCTTTACTATGTAACGTGCGTAGCCTATAGGGCTATGTGCTACGCACATTGCATTTTTGACCTATGCACTCAGCCTCGTACGGGGGGAACAGGATGCGTGCCATATATCTAGGAAAGTGCAAACAACATTTCGAGAAACTTTACAGTTATAAGTTTTCTCAAATTCAGCCCCGAACATCGAGTTTTGGCTAATGGGTCCGATTTGGGCCCAATAGGCCCATTAAGGCTAAAAAGTGGCATACGGGATGCCGTGGATCGGGCCTCGCATAGACACTAGTGGAAATGTGTTCTATGCTTCAAGAACACTCAATTTGGTGAATTCGGGCAGTGGGCCCACCTGGGTACTACTCATGGTGAATAGTACCCCTGTGGGCCCCACAACACAAAAGGGTCTGGAAAGTGGCAAATAGCATGTCAAGTGTTTCGCCTCAAGTGAGGCAGTGAATAAGGCATGTTCCGTGCGTACATAACGCCTTGACACGGATGATAGTGGGAAGCGAGCCCCACAGCATGGTGAACCTACTACTGTGGCATTCAAAATGCCACGAGATGTGCCTTGCGTCAGGCAACAGCGGAATGTATTCTGTAAGTACAGAATACACGGATTTGGCTAATTAGGGAAGTGGGCCCCACTTGTATACTATTCATAGTGAATAGTAACCTAGGTCCAAAATGCAATATTTTGTATTCTGTACATCCTACCATGCGTAGGCAGGTGTGAAATGTGTTCTGTAAGTACAGAATACACAAAATAGACTATTGAGGGCTGCAGGCCCTACTAGCATCTTAGGTGGACCCCACAGCGTAGTGGGCCCAGAAGATGGCATTTACGATGCTAAGCGTTGTGCCTTGCGTAGGGCAACTGAAAGAGGTATTCTGTAAGTACAGAATATACAGAATAGATAGTAGGGGCAGCGGACCCTACTAGTGCTAGGTGGGCCCAGAAAATGGCATTTGCGATGCCAAGCGTTGTGCCTTGCGTAAGGCAGCTGGAAAATGTATTCTGTAAGTACAGAATACATAGAATAAGCAATAGGAGCAGCGGGCCCCGCTATTGTTTGGTGGGCCCTACCTATGCACTATTCATAGTGAATAGTACCCAGGGCCAAAAATGCAATACTCCATATTTCAAGTGTTTTACCCCCCCCTGTATACAGCAGGGGAGGGTGTTCTGTATGCATAGAGCACTCAGAATACATGGCGGGTCCCACCAAGTGCCATGGTGGGCCCCACCAGTCTTGAAATGTTCTGCGTAGCAGAACACATAGAGGAAGACACAAGGGCCTATATGTATAATCGGGATCAATATCGGGGACTAAATCCTAGCCAAATTAATGAAGATCCAAAATTATACGATGGTGAAAAGTGAGGGTCAACAACCTTGATCAGGGATATTTAGATATTGAATATTTGCATACAATAAGAATCTCATTCTATAAACTCTTTATGGACTCCTTTGCACTATTCCAATATTATGGACTTCAATATATAGTTTAATACTCCAAGTAAAACAAGTTCATGTAAAACATTATACTATATAATGAATAATGCCTTTATTAATGAAACGTATAGTTCAAATACACATGATGCTCTAGAGCATACACTAACAACACGGGATTTTAGGGGATTACTTATTACAGACCAATAATAATCCTATCCTATTACATAAATCTCCATGCATACAACATTTTTTTGGGACATTAAGTAACGTCCCCTCCTACTCGGGTACTATTTCATCTCGTGTTGCACGAGCCAAAAATGTACGAATGGATATTATGTAAAATAAACACAAATAAATTCATTAGTAGCAAATGAATTTAAGATTTATTTGACTAGTCCAATGCCACATGGAAGCATGAACCAACAGTCAAAATCCAGCAATTATTTGTCAATAATTATGCAAATTTACATGAGTCGGATCATGAAAATTAATAAAAATAAAAATAATTTTAAGTAAAATTATTTTTGTTGATCATGGAAAATCAAATGGGAGTGCTAACATCACTTTAAAATAATTGGAGATAGCCCCTCAACCGATTTGAATCCAATCCTTTCAAAAATTACATTTATACGAACCAAATTGCATTTTGATCATGAAAAATTAATTTTAAGGCCAAAATTAATTAAATGTAATTAATTTTTTATGTACCCAATACACTTGAGTTACTGGCAAACATCAAATGTTACTAGATTTATCAAAACGGGTTGAAAAATGATTGAAAAATGCAATTTTTCTGGAAAAACATAAGGAATGTGCGCAACATGTTATGTAATGTGCGCAGCATGTAAGCAATGTGCTGCACACATTACATAATTTGTAGCATACATTAAGGCTAAATCTATAAGAAAATCAAATTTATCAGTATAAACTTGATCTACAGATTAAATACAGCAAGTTTAATAAAGGAAGTACATTATTTTGAGTTTGAATCAACCTCCGAATTGTAATTCAAACAAGTAAATTGGCATTTAACTTGAAAAATTAATTTTAAGGTTAAAATTAATTAGATATGGATAATATTTGAAAGATCCAGAACACTTGGGACATGAACAAGCCTCAAATGCCACTGGAAAAACCAAATCGGGTGAGAAAATGGGAGAAAAACTTGGTTTTCTGGAAAATCTGGAAACAATATGTGCACCATATAGATCAATGTGCACCACACATTGCCAATATGTGGCACACATTGTAAGAAAAATTAAAGAAAAATGAAAATTTTCAACAAAAATTCCAGATCTGGCTCAGATCTAAGCAGATTGAAGGCAGAAAATGCGTTTTTGAAAAGCACATGAGCATTTAATTTGGAAAATTAATTTGAAAGTTGAAATCAATTTAGATCTAGAAGATTAAGGATAGATCCAGTACATTAGAGGCATGGAAAAACCCCTAATGTAGCTAGATTTGTCAGATCGGAAGTGAAAATCTAGAAAAATTACATTTTTTGGAAAATTTTTTATCTATGTGCGCAGCACATAGGATAATGTGCACATTGTCTGGAAAACAAAGGGAAAACGAACCTTTTTGAGAAAAATGTGAAATCTGACTTAGATCTAGGCAGATCAAAGCTAGAAATCAATATTTTTGAGTACCCAACAATATGAGTAAACAAGAAAAACACATGATTGAAGCCAATCACAAGAGAATCAAGCCAAAATTAAGGGATTTATGAAAAAAACCCAAAGAAAATAAAAGGAAACTGAATTTTTACCTTAGGACAGTAGGTTTTTCTTCAATTTCTTACTTCTAAACATGCTTAGGGAGCCTAACTAGAGCCAATTAGTCTTTAAATCCTAAGGATTTAATTAATTAAGTGTTTAATTAATTTTAGAAGAATTTTAGCATAGTTTTGGCTTGCTCAAGAGCAATTTTTCGGACCTCATTTCAGATGACCCTAGGCTTTATGTTTATAGAGTCAAATTAGGGTTTGGTAAAATTATAATTTTTAGTCCGGATTTGAAAATTTTTAATGAATGTGCGCCACATATAAGGCAATGTAATGTGCACCATACATCGCCAATTTGCGCAGCATGTTGTGCAACATGCTGCGTACGTTGCATTTTAACCCATCATGTGGGGCCCATTGGGATTGCATTGGGATGTGTGTCCCATGCCCTAGAAGCATCATTTTATGTTCTAAGACATTATGTGATATGTCTCACATTAGATTTGGTCCCGGGGGGCTCCCGACCAAATGTCTTTTTTTGTAACATGCGTAGCACATTGTGCTACGTGCTACGCACATTGCAATGCGCTCTGCCTCGTACGAGTGAAATATAATGTGAGTCATATGTTAAATAAGCATCATTTGACATATTAAGACGTTTTACAGTGAAAGTATTTTCGATTTGGTCCGGAAGGTGGGCCCTACCAAACATCATTTTTTGTAAGTATATAGTACTATACACCTTATGCGCTCCATTTGCATTTTCTACCTCGTATGGTTGAAATGTAATGCATTTCTCATGTCAAATAAGCATCATTTGACATAATAAGATATCGTGCTATACGGAGCATGTTAGATATGGTCTCGAAAGTGGGCCCCACCAAACATCTTATTTTGTAAAGTGTGTAGCACATTGTGTAAAGTGATACGCATATTGCATTTTTAGGCAATGCACACAAGCTCGTACAAGCAAAATGTAATGCATGCCATATGTCATCATAGATGCACTCAACATTCTGAGGCATTGTGTAGCTTCGGCTCTCGCTAGGTGAGCCCCGGGTGGTGCGTTCTCCACCATACGCCTCATTTCTGGCGTATAGTGCTACATGCCCAAAGTGTAGCACTTTGCATGCTATGTGCTCTACCTCATGTGGGCAACATGAAATGTGCTCTGTATACTCAAAACACTCAAGAAAAAGCTAAAAAGGGTGGTGGGCCCCACCAGTGTCTCACCTCAGGCATATAGTGTTACATGCCCAAAGCGTAGCATTTTACATGCTACGTGTTTTGCCTCTGGTGGGCATAGTGTAATGTGTTCTGTAAGCACAGAATACATAGAGAAGGCTAAAAAGGATAGTGGGCCCCACTAAATATCATGGTGGGCCCCATCAATTGTAATGTGCTCTGTACACCTAGAACACTCAGAGAAAGCCAAAGATGCATATATGCACTATTAGGGTCGATATTGAGGACCTGTACCAAGCTGAATCAATAAAAACCCGAGATTGCACAAGGGAGAAAACTCAGGGTCAATATGTAGCAACACCTTTAGGTCTATGTCAGTACAAGAAGCCCAAACCATAGCTCTTGGTGGTGTAGAAAACTCTATACATCCCTCTAGCCCTAGTTGCCAATCGACAATGTGCTTGCCTAAGTAGAAAAACTGACACTTTGGACTCTCTAACAACATGATACGCTTATTCTTGTGAGATGAATTGGTTAGGTATTCTAACTGCAAGAAGATATTACTCCAAGGTTAGGGGTGAACCTATTCCAAATAACAATAATAATCAGTTAAAAATTTGCTCAGGTATCATCTAAACTAGTTCAATTCAGTTTTATGCTAATAAAATTGCTTTCTTCTTACTTAATCCCCGGTCAGATTGTTGAGATGCTCTCTTGACTTGTCCATGGAGTAGCCATGTCTTTGATAGGATATATACCATGCCTACATGCATGGGAAGCCATGTCTTAACCCAAACTCATAAGCCATTATCTGCAAGATAAATACATACAATCATTGACAGACTCGATATAAGCCATAGCAATTCTAGAATGAACATAATTATGCTCACCTCAATGACTTGCTAATAACCAATGAATCAATCTTTGCACTACCGATTGTAGAGATTTAGCCCCTATATTAGATGGGCTAGGCTGGTGCTACCCCAGTTTAATCTATCGATCATGTCTAAATCACATAGGGTTTATAGTACAAACATATAGACATTGTTCCTTATAGCATTGAATAGTATGCACTTTAGCATGTACAATAGAAATCTATGGGTATATTGCTCAATGGAGATCATCTTGCCAAGGGTCTCTGCCATAACTGTCTCCTGGAGATAATCATAGGATATGATATGTCCTCCTCTTATGTTAGGTGAGATACTTAATAGACTAAAGATGGTATTGTACAACCATCATGGTAATGTCAGCCTAGCATTAAACTAGATAGGCAATCCAGTGCACTCCAGCCCTATGATCCTAGCAAAGATCCCTAACGTGAAAGTTATCTCTCCTATTGGTAAGTGGAAGGTTTAAGTAGAGTCCATCCATCTCTCTACCATAACAGTGATGATGAATTTGTTACATCTCTTCTCCATGCCTGTGAAGCAAAAGATGTATTGGCTGAAGCAGCTCTACTCTACTATAACACAAACTTCTCAGTGTAGCTATGAGTACCATTTATAAACTCCTTAGATATTGCCAGCTCCAACGATGGTCGTCTCCCTCTACAAGTTATAAAATTTAGGTTGGCTTTCATACTAAATTCACAGATTACAGATTGTATAAAGGGTCTAGAGTTCCTCCTTTAACCTTAAAAACCATTGATTCATGCCTATGAATGCCTAAAATTGCCAGTCCCTAGTGGAATCATAAAAAAACCTCACTTTGGGCCAAATTTTGCTTGCTATATGCGTAATATATAACCTTATGTGCACCATATATAGACTATGTATGGTACACATACTGCTATATACACAACATATAATTTCATAAAACTTCTCAACTATTTCCTTCAAATCTAAGCCTAGCCCTAGCCTAGCATCAAATCCAAGCTAAATACCAGCCTAAACACACTAAAAATGCATCAAAAATTAACTTTCAAAAAACCAAAAATGCAAAACCAAAATGCAAGAAACTCACCTTCTCGGGAGGAGCTCGGTACCTATGAGAGTCTATGATAAATGTTTTAGCAATTGGTTTATAAGAAGCTTTGTAGTAAGGGTCACGAGTCATAATCTTGGTTATAATATTGCTCAGGATGGATTCCAGGTCTTGGGGTGTTGATTGCATCCTAATTCTGGTCATTTTTGAAGAAGTGATGCATTTCAAGTGTTGGAGTTAAGAGAAAATTAGTTTTGAGTGTGGAGGCAAAATGATTTTAAAATTGGAAGCTTGGAGGTATATGGGTTCTACATGATGTATGTGGCATGTAGTGTTACAAGCTCCATATGTAGTAATTTTTACTAACATGCACTGGCTTTTATATGGCTTTGCTAACATGCACCATATGCTCATAAAGATGTACTCATGGAATTAGGCTTCTAACAAAATTTTTATAATTGTTACAGCACTTTTTCCCTAGTGAGTCTAGTTTTCATGACCCATAACGTCCAAAAAATCTAGAAAATCAATCATAATGCAGTAGATTGATACTCAAAAATTCAAGTATTTTCTTTAGACTATTTCAATTCCAATTTCATTAACAAATTGTTTTTCTATGTCTAACATAGATAGGAAATTTATCTCGCAAACAATCGATTTCAGTCAAACCTTTGATTATTGGTCAAGCCATTGAGTAGGCAGTGTTGTATTCCAGCAGTGGATCCTAAATGCTATATTTAGAGATATCATACATGTATTTGATGGTGTGAGCATAGATTTGATAGTTAATCACCTCAAAACCAGCAGTTATTCGACCCTAATCCAGTAGTTGATCATCCAGGTTCTAAAGTTGACCACCCAATTCAGCAGTAATCAGGAGATCAAGCATTTGACTCCTAAACCCTGGCAGCAGGCCTATGAACTCAATCTTTAGGTGATTTCTTTTAAACCTTGCAACAAAGCCATCAATCTAACAGTTGACCATGATTAGCACTAATCGACTTGCCCAAGCATTGAGCTTTTAGTAGCAGAATTGGGTCATAAGCCTCAGTATAAGGACTACCCCAATCAGTATTGATTGCCTCACCCAAGTATCGGGCTCCCAGTGGTAGTATTAGGTACCTTTCTTCCTCTAAATGGAGTTATAAGCCTCAACATGAGCATCACATTATCAATATTGATCATTTTACTCGAGCACCAAGCTCCCAGCGAGTACTTCTCAATAGAGTCATGAGTTTAGCCTAAGCATAAAGCTCTCAATATCAAAATTAGGTCATGCATGTTAATATCCCTATTTATTACATTCTCTTCCTTAATGGAGTCATAAGCCATAGCATGAGCATCCTTATGAAGTTTTCCCAGTGGATTACATCCTTTTCCCCTGGTAAGGTTGCAAGCCTTAGCATGAGCATCCTAACCAAGTTATCCTTAGTGGAGCATATCTTCCTCCCAATGGAATCATAAGCCTCAACATGAGCATTATAATATTTTCCTAGTGAAGTTGCAAGCCTCATCATGAGCAATCTAATTAATTTATCCTCTCCCATGGAGTAGCAAGCCTTAGCACGAGCTTCCTACAAGCCTCAGCATGAGCGTCAAGCCTCGACATGAGCATCAGTTAGTCATTCTTCTTATTTTTTTTATGAAAAGTCATATTATGATTAGGTATAATTTTGATGACTTTTGCTTGTGTCACCTTAAAACGATCCTAATCAGGGGTAAACTATAGACCCTAACTTTTCACCTATGCCTTGTAACTTTTAGGTTTTCTTTGATTCAGCTTAATACAGGTACCCAATATCGATCTCAATTTACATACATGCCTTTTAGCCTCCCATGAGTGATCTACACATGTAGAGCATCTTACATTTTTCTTACAAAAGGCAGAGCATATAGCATGTATTTTCTAATGTGCAGAGAACATAGTGCTACATGCTACGCATGTTCAAAAAATATACACATGTTGTATACCCTTCTCCCATGTAAATCTAATATGCTCTTTATGTCCCCATGCATTTATGTCCTAAATGATGCTTGTTTGACATATGATGCACATCCCAATGCACTCACATTAAGGGCACACATAGGTTATTTTTGGCTACATGGTGGGCATATACTACTATATCTTGCACATATAGCCTTTTTCTAGATTATATGCTATGCATATAGCACTATATATTGTACATATCCTTTAAATTTTTCCAAAATCCCATATTATTTGCTTGCTTTTAGTAGCCCATGACCCTTACCTATAAATATGAGTCATATGTTTATAGGAAAAAGGGTAAAAAATTAATGATTTGCACCCAAACTTTGCCAAATTGAATTTGCACTTAATTAAGTTGTTAATTAGGATTAAGGACTAATTAATCATACTTTAAATCCCTAATCATATTTTGGAATCAAATTTCAGAAGTTAATAACTTGGTGAATGTGGAATGTCTATTCTTCTTCTCATTTTCTCTTGATTTCATTATGGGTTTATGATTTTTGGCTTTGTTTTTCATTAATTAGCTTCAATCATGATAGTAATAATAGCATTCATAGCTTATTTGTAGCTTGAATGATTTGTGACAGTCACATATTTATTGAGATTCATGATTTGATTCATGTTTTTACTTAAAAATGTGTTTTTCTCTTATTTCTGCACGCTATGTGTTACATATAACCCTCTATATGCGCCATACATAGTATATATATTGTGCACATCATGCTATGTGTGGTGCACATAATTGCCAGATTTCCTAGATTTTCATGATTTCTCAGTTGATTTCACTTGTTTTTTGATTCCTATCAAAGTTTTCAATAGCATTTATGGTTTCATAATAACCTTAATGATCTGAATTCATCATACATTGATCCAACATGATTAATTTTGGCTTTAAAATTAATTTTCAAGTTAAATGTTTATTTAATTTATTAATTTATTAATTTATTATAATTGATATGATTAGCTTTGATTGAATGTGTTTTGCATCTCTAATTGACACTTAAATGACATTAGGGTCCTCCAATTTCATTATGCATGATCGATTTGTGTTGATTTTTCCATTAAATCAATTAATTCTCTTATTTTCTCAATTAAATGTCATTTTTAATTATGTTTTATATTGTCACTTGATATGTTTAGCTTAATTGGATGTCGTTTCATTTCTAAGTGATGTCATATGTGATCTTAAAATCTTCTAATTACACTTTTAATCAATTTTGCCTAAAGTTGATTATTTTCATGATTTTCATGATTTGACTCATATTTATTATTGCATTTCCATGCGTGGTCATTGCATTCATCGTACTTTGGCCCTTGATTCATACTTTCACATGGCATAGAATTGGTCATTCATATCCTATATCTTGTTTATTGCCTAATGTTTATATTCTTTTTACATTTTCCATTCGTGCATTTGGCTTGTGTTGCCTAAGACTTTTTTTCCCTAGTGGAGGAGATGTTGCTCAACATCGTAGATTTTAATATTGTCAAGATCTTTTATAATAGAATAAGCTTCTAATTTATTAGTTTTACCCAACATGTATGATTTAGCCTTATTTCATCATGTATCCCTCTATCTTCATCGATCCCTTTCTTTGGACTATTATTAATTTTCATTCATGCTACTATGCTCATTTTATCATTGCTATAAGATGTATACTATGCCATGTCATGCCTATACCATGTCATCTTTCACATGTCATGCTTATGTCATGTCATTCTTTCACATATCATGCCTATGTCATGTCATTCTTTCACATGTCATGTCTATGCTATGTCATCTTTCACATGTCATGCCTATGCCATGTCATCTTTCACATGTTATGCCTACGCCATTTCATCTTTCACATATCATGCCTATGTCATGTCATCTCTTACATGTCATGCTTATGTCATGTCATGCCTATGACATGTCATTTCATATGTCATGTCATGCCTATGACATGTCATTTAATATGTCATGCCTATGACATGTCCTTTCACATGTCATACATATGCTA
This sequence comes from Dalechampia spathulata, assembly GCA_948192965.1. Taxonomy (NCBI): domain Eukaryota; kingdom Viridiplantae; phylum Streptophyta; class Magnoliopsida; order Malpighiales; family Euphorbiaceae; genus Dalechampia; species Dalechampia spathulata. The sequence goes on along the minus strand of CANYBF011376028.1, from coordinate 12,322 downwards.
TATCATCCTTCAAATGTCATGCCCATGTCATGTCATCTTTACATATCATGCCTATGCCATATCATCTCTTATATATCATGCCTATGTCATGTAATCCTTTCATATATCATGCTTATGCCATATCATCTCTTATATGTTATGCTTATGCCATGTCATCTTTCACATGTTATACCTATGCCATGTTTTCATTCACCATGATTATCATATCATATTTGCCATTCTATATCGCATTATATGCTTATTTCATACTTATAAATGCTCACCTACTTAGGATAATTAACTCCACTAAAATGGTAAAATTGAACTTGAAACTTTGAGGGAATAAATCTTCACCACTAGAACCCATCTTTGAAGGGTTTGACTTAGCACTCATGGTTGAACCAAATTCAGAACCATCTAGTGGCAACTCCATCTTATGACTCTTTTGAGTCTGTCTTATTCTTTAAGGTAGCCTCTTGAAAAGATTGTATTTTTGCTCCAAGTAAGCCCCAATCTACGCATCATAAGCCTCACTCTGGATTGCAGAAAAAGCCCTGCCCACACCTATACCATGTCATCTTTCACATATCATGCTTATATCATATCATCTTTCATATATCATACCTATGCCATGTCATTTCACATGTCATGTTTATACCATGTCATTTCACATGTCATGCCTACGCCATGTCATTTCATATATCATGCTTATATCATTTCTATTGACCCTGACTTTTCACACTCGTGAAATTTTGGGTTTTTGTTGATTTGGCTTGGTATTAGTCCTCGATATCGACCCCGATTATGCACTTACACCTCTGTGTCTTCCTCTGTGTATTCTGGTGCACAGAACACCTCAGAACTAGTAGGGCCCACCATAGCACCTAGCGGGACCCGCCACTTATTCTGAGTGTTCTGTACATACAGAACACACTTCACTGATTCCTTGCATGAGGCAAACCACTTGAAATACAAAATATTGCATTTTTGGCCATGGGTACTATTCACCATGAATAGTACACAGGTAGGGCCCACCAGGCAATAGCGGGGCTTGCTGCCCTTAATAACCTATTTTGTGTATTCTGTACTTACAGAATACATCTTCCAGTTATCTTACGCAAGGTACAACGCTTGGCACGCAAATGCCATCTTTTGGGCCCACTACACTGTAGGGCCCACCTAAGGTATTAGCAGGGTCCACTTCTCCTATTAGCCTATTCCGCGTATTCTGTACTTACATAATACGTTTCACGCCTGCCTACGCATGGTAGGATACACAGAATGTAAAATGTTACACTTTGAACCTATGACACTATTCACTATGAATAGTACACAGGCGAGGCCCGCTTCCACTATTGTCCTATTTGGTGTATCTTATTCTTACATAATACACCTCGCTGTTGCCTTACACAATGCACACCCCGTGGTATCCCGAATGCCACATTTCTAGGCTCATCGCGTTGTGGGACCCGCCAAACAGTTAGTGGGGCCCACTTCCCATTATAGTTCACTTTGATGCATTCTGTACGTACAGAACACATCCCACCTGCTGCCTTACTCAAGGCAAAGCGCTTGGCATGTTGTTTGCCACATTCTAGGCCCTTTTATACTGTGGGACCCACATAGGGTACTATTCATCATGAATAGTACATAGGTGGGCCCACCACCCTATTTAATGAATTTCGAGTGTCCTGTACACATAAAACACATTTCTGCTATTGCCTACGCGAGGCACAACCCACGGCATCCCAAATGCCACATTTTTGGCCCTAAAGGTCTCTTGGGCCCAAAACGGGCCCATTAAGAAAAACTCGATGTTCGGGGTCGAATTTGAGAAAACTTATGGTTGTAAAGTTTCTTGAAATGTCGTTTGCATCTTCCTGGACATATGGCACACATCCCGTTCCATCTGTACAAGGTGGAGCACATAGGTCAAAAACACAACGTGCGTAGCGCATAGCCCTATAGGCTACGCACATTGCATAGTAAAGACGTTTGGTCGGGAGCCTTCTCGGGACCAAATTTGGAAAAACTTTCTTCTAAAAAGTTATTCCTTACGTTGAATAATGCTTTTAGACTTGGGGCGAGCATCCCGAAGCGACCACAGTGGGCCCTACGCGACGGGTTCCAAACTATATACTGTGCATATAGGGCTATGTGCGCAGCATATAGGCTATGTGCTGCTCACATAGCCCTATATGTGGTGTACATAGGTTTAAAAATTTTCAAATCTGGGCAAAAATTATAAAATTGCCACACCCAAGAATTGCTCTATAAATATAGAGCTCGGGGTTCATATAAAGGGATCCAAAAATTGCCAAAAGGCAAGGCAAAACTCTGCCAAAATACTTGCATAAATTAATTAGGCCCCTAATTAATTAAATCACTTGGATTTAGGGACTAAATTGGCTTAGTTAGGCTCCCTACACTCAGAAAGAAGTAAGATCTTGGAAGAAAAGCTGCTGTTAAGAGGTAAATTTTTTATTTTTCCTCATTTTTCTTCCTTCTGCTTAATTTTTTGGGTCTATATGCTGCACATATAGACATATGTGTACCATATGTAGCACATATGTGGTGCACATAGGCCTATATGCTGCGCATATAAGCCTCAGTTTTCAAAGAAACTCACGTTTTTCTCCCGATTTTCGCTGGTTTTCTTCCCGATCTGGCTATTTCAGTGATGTTTAAGGCCTTCTCATGCCTTAAATGTCCTGGACCTGCCCTAAATCAAGCTAAATTTTAAATCATTTTAACTTTAAAATTAACTTTCATGATTTAGATGCTAATCCACGAGCCAAAACCCGGTTTTGGCTCCAATCTACCTAGATCGGGGCCGGATCTAGGGTTTCTGCTGAAAAATTTTCGCTTTTGCTTCGATTTTTCAAACTATATGCGCCACATATACATCTATGTATGCCACACACATAGATCTCGATTTTCATAGAAAAACTCGATTTCAACCCGAACCACTTCGGTTTTGAATTTTCCAGCGACTCTAGTAGCTTTTCCATGTACTAGGGGTTCTGGATCTATCAAAAATTGTCCAGATCTATTTAATTTTAGCCTTAAAACTAATTATTTCAGTTAATTGCTTAATTAATTGTTTGGTTCATCAAACCAAAGGCCAAATCGAGGTCAAAACGAGGTACTGTCTTCATTAAACTTGCATATTTTTATCTGTAGATCATTTCTGTACTGACAGATTTAATTTTCTTGCAGATTCATCAACTATGTGTGCCACATGTTGATTTATGTGCACCATACCTAGCTTATGTGTGGTGCATATAGCCTGATGTGTGGCGCACATAGTTTGCATTTTTCCAGAAAAATTGTATTTCTGGCCATATTTTCACCGTATTTTGACGTATCCAGTGGTATTTGATGCTTTACAATGGCTCAAGTATTCTCGAAAAGTCATAAAATAATTACATTTAATTAATTTTGGTCTCAAAATTAATTTTTATGATAAAATGCTATTTTTATTCGTATAAATGCTGCTTTTGAAAGGATTGGAATTAATTGGTCGTAGAGCTATCTCTAGTAATTTTTGTGTGATAATAGTCCTCCCAATTAATTATCCATGATCAACTAAAAATAATTTTGCTTAAAATTATTTTTATTAAAATTAATTTTCACGATCCGGCTCGTGTTTATTCTTTCAATTATTGCCTAATAATTGCTAGATTTTTACTCTTGGTTCGTACTTTTAAATGGTATTGGACTAGTCAAATAAATCCAAAATTCATTTGCTACTAATGAATTTATTTGTTTATTTTGCATATTAATCCATTTGTGCATTTTTGGATCATACAATTCGAGGGGAAAAGGGGCATTACTTAATACCCCAGGAAATTATGTATGCGAGGAATTTTTGTAATAGGATAGGATTTATTATTCGGTCTGTAATAATCCCCCTATCTCGTGTGTACCCCCTAATTTCCTCGATCCCTTTCATCGACCTTTATTTTTATTCGTATATTTGCCTAAATATACTATATCATGTCACATGCCATATCATATGACACTTGCACACATAACTATGCATGCCATGCATATATCGTATACCATAACATATTGTATTTCGTATGCACATACGTATAAATATGCCAATACGCTAAATACACAAATATGCAATCCAATACGCTCAATCAATCGATATGCCTTATCATGCATACATATATGCCATGCCATGTCATATACTATACCACGTCATATGCCATAACACAAGTCATACCGTATGCCATAACACATGCATATGCCATATCATACATCCTTCATATACCATGCATATGGTATACCATTCATTATGCCATGACATGCATATGCTATGCCATACATATTCCACGTGCCATGCATATGGTATGCCAGACACTTTACATGCCATACATATGGTATGCCATACAAATGCCATGTTATGACACATCACTTCACATGCCATGTCACATGATACAAGCACATTCTACTATACATGCCATGCATATGCCATGTCATGCATCATCTCATATGCCACGCATTTGGTATGTCATACATATAACATGTCATGAATATGCCATGTATTACATCATCACACATATCATGCATATGATATGCCATACATCATTCACATGTCATGCATATGGTGTGTCATTTATTATACCATGTCATAATATATGCCATGTCATGCATCACTTCACATATCCTGCATATGATATGCCATTCATCCCACAGACTATACATACGCATTGCATACGCTATACACCCAACACTAAAATCAATCCCTAAAACGCCAACGCATAATGTAATATGCTATTTGCCATAATATGTGCTTACATATTAGGTTGCCATATCATGCATATGATATGTCATCCATGTTCACATGTCATGCATATGCCATGTTACTTTTATCGCTATATCACATGACATGCATGCCATGCCGTCTAAATGCCATATAGCTTTATATGTCATTTTACGTGCAACCTTGCACCGCCAATTCACATGACGCACTGTGTGCTTACATTTACCCTCGCATGCTTGCCTGCTTATGATAATTAATTCCAACTATAATGGTAAAATCAATTTTGGAAACTAATAGAATAGATCTCCACCACCCGAACCCAATCTCTGAAGGGTTTAACTAGCACTCATGCTATGGGTCAGTTGGACCAATCCGGAACCATCCGGTGGTAACTCCCTTGCGACTCTTTCAAGTCTGTATCATTCCCTAAGGGAACCCCTTAGGAAGACTGCACTTTCGCTCCAATCGCAGTCCCCGGTCTGTGACTTTCGCAAGCCTTGCTGTAGGCCCCGGCAGAAATCGGCGCTCACAATTTCATTTCACATATCATATTTATGTCATGTTATCTTACATGTCATGCTCATGTCATGTTATCTTACATGTCATTATCACAGTGCTATATCTATCATTCCTATGTCATATCATTCTCACCACGTTACATCTATTATGATTGTTATCATGCTACATCGTATTATGTGCTTATTTCATACTTATGAATGATTGTCTACCTAAGATAATTAACTCGACTAAAATGGTAAAATTGAATTTTCAAACTCAGAGAATAGATATTCACTACTTAAACCGATCTCTGAAGGGTTTAACTTAGCAATCATGATTTGGGTCAGTTGAACCAAATCCAGAACCATCTGATGGTGACTCCATCTTGTGATCTTCATCGGATCTGTATCATTCCTTAAGATAGCCCCTTGAGAATACTATACTTTCACTCTAAATAGGCCCCCAATGTTGTCTATCATGAGCCTCACTCTAGATCATGGCAAAAGCCATGCTCATAATAAGATGACCAAAACATCATCGAAGGTAATGCAGCAGGCTCCACATGTCCTTCTGGCCCCTAACACCAGTCAATGACATACTCTTCTAGATAGAAGAGCCAACCTTCTAGACACTCAATTAGCATATATCGCTCATCTTCATGAGTGGATGTCTTTCCATACCTTAATAGAGGGGTCATATTATGCCAAGGATCAAGTTGGACCTGCATCCAACCAATAGATATCAAACAAAATCACCAAATACCTATAATTTTATACTAATGAAATTGTTTATTATGTTTACCTGATCCTAAATAAGGTTATTGAGGTGTCGCCTTAATGCAGCCAAGTTGGTCTCCGTCCTCTTGCATTAGGCACTCTATGCTAGCATATGTAAAGAACCAAGAGGTAGCCCGCTTGGTACCATTGGCTCTAGGAGCAATCCAAACTCGTAAGCCATGATCTACACAGTCAACATGATCAATCAATTGAAAACTCATCATGACAAGGCTATATAATCACTAGAATTTGATAACATACCTCGATCACTAGTTAGCATTTATTGATCATATCTCTATAATACATGGTGCATAAATTTAGGCTATACATCAATTGAGCAAGATCGATGTTGCCCTAATCAAGGCTCTCTAATACTACCAAGTCATGTAGGGCCCATTTTACATGTGCAGGGTGAATTTCATGTGTTGACATTTTCATCAGCAGTCATTATGAGGATCTAGCATCTTATAAAAATTTCAAAATTTTTAGAGTCCCTAATGAGTCTAATTTTCATGACCTGCAGTATTTAAAAATCTAAAAAATCAATCAAATTTTAGGTATTTTCTTAAAACTATTTCAATTCTAATTTTACTGATAAATTATGTTTATATGCTTGACATAGATAGAAAATTAATTCTATAGATGAAGTTTTGGTCAAATTATTAACTATTGGTTAAGCCATTGACTAGAAAGTGTCAAATTTTGATAGTGGATCTCAAATGCTAACTTTAGAGATATAAGAAATATTTATGATAATATAACTTTAGAGTAGCAAGCCACAATATGAGCATCTACAATCCTTAACACGAGCACTCGCAAGCCTCAACACCATTATTAGTCAAGTATTATCATTACATTTAGGTGAAAATTCATATTATGATTAGATCTCATTTTGATAAATTTTACTTGTGTGTCACTTTAAAATGTTCTTAATCATGAGGTAAACTATTAACCCTAGATTATAACCTAAATGCATGCATTCTCAAGATTTTCTTCGATACGACTTAATGTGGATCTCCATTTTTGAATTTGAGTTTCATACATTCATTTGATCACATGGGGCATGAAGTTCCAAAATGCATGCATGCAACTCAAATTTGAAAATAAAGATTCGTACTAAGCCATATCAAAGAAAATCCTGAGAACACACATGCACGGGTAAAAATTTAAGATCAACAGTGCCATATGTTCTATGATATTTATTGCCCATTATATGAATAGTAATAATGGTTGACATACATCACATATTTTAATTCATATTTATGCAAAATACACAATCTAGACTGTATAAATGTCATAAGAATAATTAAGAAACTTCTAAAATCTTATCAACTCATCATTTAGACTTATTTTAATTCCTTAAATTATTCTTAATTATCCATAATTACATCAAAATCAATTTTATTGCCATCAAGTTGGAAATTACTTGGAAAATTAATTCTTAAGCAAAAATTGATGAAATTCATCATGAAAAAGATCTGAAAGATTTAAAAATCATCTAGCTTCATTTAGGAATTGAAACAACATCCAATCTCACTTTAATTACATTGCATTTAATTGGAATATAACCAAGAAATTTTGATTTTTTAGCAAAAACCAATTAATTGATCTTGAAAATTATATTGAAAGGCTCCAAAATCCATCAATATTTCTTGGTTTTAAATCATTTAGACTACTATGAAGTTATAAATACTAATAATACCTTCAATTTAATTGAAAAGAAAGTAAATTTTAAATTAAAAATTAAAATTTCTAGGAAATCTAGGCATGATATGCATCATATATCATTGAATATGTGTTGCATGTCATAAAAAATTCATGAGGTATGCCACATATAGCATGATATGTATCACATGGTCAAAATTTAATAGAGAGAAAAACATGATTTTTGGTAAAAATGTAATTAGAAACGTGAAAAATTGTTAGATGTTTAACTATGATAGATCATTTGGGTTATTATGAGATAAAAAAGCTATTATAACATTCAAAGATTTATGCAAAATCAATGAAGGTCATAAAAAAACCCATGGAAAATGTAAAGAAAATAAGAAGAGAAGAAGAAGAGGCCTTCAAACACTCACCAAAGCTAGTGTACTTATTATATCTTGATTCCAGAAATAGTTAATGATTTGAGTGAGGTTAATTAATCACTAATTAAATAATTAATTAAGTGATTAATTGGTTGAGTGGTGATTTTGTTGAAGTTTAGCCTAATTTAGAAAAATTTAGACCTCCTTCTATGAAATACTCAAAGGGTATTTATAGAAAAAGGTATGAGAGGGCTAAAAATACATTGGTAATATGGGATTTTAGCCTTTCAAATGTGAAGTGTACCATATTACACGTAACATGCACCATATGTTCCTATAATGTGTGCCACATATCACAAGAACAAGTGGCATATATCAACTTCCTTGTGCCTCGAGTAATATGCACCTCATATCCAAATGATTCCTTATATGCTAAAATGGTAAAGGACCATATATCACATGTTACTTAAGCATCAAAAGTAAGGCACTTACATTACATGAGTTTTTACAACATATTCTAGAAGCCAAAAGTAAGATGCATCATAGGTTAGAAACACTCATAGGGGTTAAAACCCATGTATGCAATATAAAATCAAGACTAAAGCTCATAATTAGGCTAAAATAATGAAAATGCAAAAATGCAACGTGCAGGTGAAAATTCAAGGTCAACACTTATATGAATTCTTATGTACAAGTTTAGATTTAATGAAAGTTTTGGTTTAAACTATCTTGTTCTCCTATTTCCTTTCATTATCTCTAAAGGAAAGATGTTGACCCTGACTTTTCACCCGTTTACTGTAATGTCAGGTTTTCTTTGATTTGGCTAGGTACAGGTCCTCGATGTTGACCCTGATTTCAATACATGTATTTGAGCCTTCCTTCATTTTTTTAGACATACAGAGAATATTAAATTTCACTTGTGGAAGATGCAGCACATAACATGCACTTTCATGATATACAAAGCACATAATGCTACATGTTTTGCATGTTTTGAAAATATATGCATGGTGGGTAGCCTTTTCCTAAGCAAATCTAATATGCTCCATATAGTACAAAGCAGTTATGCCCTAAATGATGCTTGTTTGACCTATGGTGAACATCTTAATGCACTCACATTAGGTGGCACACACATATCAAAAACACATCATGCTAGGCATCTGTTACTATATGCTACACATATAGCCTTTTTCTAAGCTATACGCTATGCACATGGCTCAAATATTTTCCAAAATCCCATATTGCTAATATGTTTTCCTTAATTCCATAACCCTTACCTATAAATGCAAGCCTTGTATTTATGGAAAAGGTGTCCAAAATTAACAAAATATGTCAAAACTCATTCAAATTGCATTCTCACTTAATTAAACCCTTAATTAAATAATTAATTTAGGATTAAAGACTAATTAATCCTACTTAAATCCCTAATCACGTTTGGAATCAAGATCTCATAAGCTAATCCTAATTTAGGGAGTCGAATGTTAATTCTCTTCTCCTTTTCTTCTTAATCTCATTATAAGTTTATGATTTTTGGCTTTATTTTGATGATTAGCTTCAATCATGAGTGATATAATGATCTTTAATGCTTATTGATGACTTAAACAATCTATAGTTGTTGTAAACCTACTGAGATTTATTATTTAATTGATGTTTTAGCCTTAAAACTCATTTTTTTCATTTTATGTTTGCTACATGCTACGTACAAGGTGCTATATACACCACACATGATCTATATGTGGCATACATCCACCTACATGCTACGTGCATAGTTGCCAGTTTTTCAAAAATCTTATTTTTTTATTCATTTTTGCTTGATTTTGTTTGATTTCTCTCATTTCTCAAAGTTTTCGATAGCATTAGTAGCTTCACAGTAGCCTTAATAGTATGAATTCATTATACATTGATCATATTTTATTAATTTTGACTTCAAGATTAATTTTTCAAGTTAAATTCTTATTTAATTTGTTAATTTGTAATGTTTGATATGATTGACTATGATTGGTTGTGTTTTGCTATCTTTAATTGACATTTAAATGATGTTAGAGCCTTCTAATTAAGTTGCCCATGATCAATTTGTTGATTTTGCTATTAAATCATCATTATTTTGTTTAATTTCTCAGTTAATGTCATTTTAATTGTGATTTGCTTATCACTTGACATGATTAGCCTAATCGGATGTTGATTTATTTGTAAGTGATGTCTTATGTGATCTTAGAATCTTTCGAATATTCTATTGATTAATTTTGCCTAAAATTGATCACTTTTACATGATTTTTATGATCCAACTAGTGTTTATTATCATGTTTTCATGATTGTTACCATTACATTCATTAGACTTTAGCCTTTGATTCGTGCTTTTACATGGCATTGAATTGGTCGATCTAGTCCTAAACTTCATTTGCTACTAATGATTATTTGCTTATGTTTTCCATTATCATTCATGCATTTTCAGCTTATGCTACTCAAGGATGACTTTTACCGAATGGTTGAGATATTGCTTAACATCTCAGATTTTCATATCGTTGAAGATTCTTTATAATATAATAGAATAGGCCTCTATTTTATTTCCCTTGGAATGTATGATTTAGCTTTATCTCATTGTATATCCCCTATCTTCCTTGATCCTTTTCTTTGGGCCATTACTATTATTATTTCATTTATGCTTTTATGCTCATTTTATCATTGCTATATGATGTATATTTTACCATGTTATGCCTATGTCATGTCATGTGATATATCATGCTTATGCCATGTCAGCTCACATGTCATGCTTATGTCATATCATCTTACATGTCATGCATATGCCATATCATCTCACATACCATGCCTATGTCATGTTTCATGCCATGATTACCATATGATACTTATCATGCTACATCTACCATGATTCCTGCTATGCTATAATTTATTGTATACTTATGAATACTTATGAATTTTTGCCTGCCTGTAAGAGTAGCGCGCCCCGGACGCGGGAGCGCTGCACGCTGTTCGGCGTGAGATGCCGTGGTGCTTGCTCTCAATAGCGTACTTCCATAGTTGATTGGTCTTTAACCTAGAAAGATTGCGTCGAGGTTATTAAGTGGAGTCACCACCTAGTTTGTTTCATCAATTCAATTGAATGACTAAAAAACTAGGAAATAAAACCCGGGCCTTCCTGTGTTGGAAAGCGGCCTGAATTTCTTCAGAGTTTGGGTTCGGGATTTTGAATTTATTAATGTTCCATTTTATTATGTTTACTTATTTAATTTTAATGAAAGCTCCTAACCACACAATTAGGTTTAAGTTTGATTAACATACTCTTGCATGGCATAAAAGCATTCAAAGAGGCATACATAAATTATAAAGCATAAAGAAAGCATAAAAAAGTGATAGAATGCAGAAAATAAATGCAAAAATAAAAGTGTGGGTATTTAAATACAACCCACCTAAAAATAATGGAAAAGCATATAAAAGAAAATAAAACAATTTTGGGTATTCAATACAACCCAACCAAAATAATTAAATAAAACAAATAAAGCCTTAATTGGGGCCCAAGGCCCAATTCCTTTTCCAGAGTCCAAAGGGGTTGCTTTTGATTGGGCCTCGGGCCCGACCCGTCTACCTCCTCCAAGTTAACCTAATTAATCTGTAAAATCAAATCCAAGCGCATAAAAGGGAACAAATGCAAAAATATAACATTAATCACGAAATCAACACACAAATCACGCAAACAGACATAAATAATCAAAAGGAAAACATGGAAATCGAGGAAAAAATATTTTTGGATCATACGTGATCGCGTATGATATTGTGATGATCATACGTGATCGCGTATGATTATACGTGATCAAGGCAAAATGATGAGAAAATCATAAACACAGGCTTAAAACATAACAAAAAGCATTCGACAATCAAAAATAAATCAAAATAGCACTTTATAAAACATGCGCGATCGAGGCAAACTGTTAACAAATCACACGCGCGGTGAAGTAGGGATTCTAGGGGTTAATAAAGATAAAGATATGATTGCAAGCAGAATGAAATCCCTTACTCTTTAAGACTTAGTATAGAGCAAGAAGGATATCGATCTCAGGGAGTTCTGGTATCATTTCAATGCTTAATTATAAATTTCATTGATTTCCAATATTGTTATGTCACGATTTGGATAGATAAAGATTATAATTAGAAAAATAAGTATTGATTCTTAAAGATACAATTAGTTGAGTTGAGTATGAATAATGTTAAAACAAACCAATGTAGAGATGACATTTTCATTTATATTACATAGT
>CANYBF011375319.1:0-22749 GCA_948192965.1 Dalechampia spathulata | reverse complement strand
GGCATTTTAGGAATAAAGATTATGGTACATGAAACATCAAATTTAGGGCATGATCTAACACACTTGATCATGCATTGAGTTGACATTAATCCATACTCAAACCTAAATGAGATAAAGGATGGTGAAAGGAGTTTATTGCATAGAATCTCATGTGGAAGGGTTGTAGTCAAACTAATGACCTCTTGGCATTTGGGTAGTCATGATGTGTGATTAGACACCACTCATGATTTACATATGATGTTATTAAATGAAGTTTAATAATATATTCATATGTTGCCAATATATCAAGAACCCAACAGGTCACACACTAAAAGTAAAGAAATGATAATCATGAATGGATATTGGTAAAATAATGTTTTATTTTATTAGATAACCAAGATTTTTTATGTTCATTAAAAAGAGCATGAAAAGAGTTTTGATTTGATACTAAGATCACTAAAATCTGATAAGTAGAACTCAATATACAAGTGATTTAAGATGACATGTGCTACATGCATGGTATATACGAGATTTTGATGGAATTGATTTACTTAATAGGTAAAATGTGATTGTCACATGACTTATTCATGTATGATGAATTAAGTGGAAGTGCACATGATTGGAATGTGTTTATGGAAGGAAATTTAAGTCAGTCACATGCAAGTCACACGCCAGAAGCATGTGACATGCAAATGACTTGACTTATTATAACTCTAACCTAATTAAGGTTACATATGATGTTTTAATGAAAATAAAAGAGAGACAGAAGCAAAATTTTTGCTGCCTCCTTCCTCCTTCTGCTTTCCAAAATTTTGAAGCTTAAGAACAAGAAACACAATTCGGTTTTGATAGAACATGAAGGAGAAAACCAAATTTAATCACCATTCTTCATCCATTCTCCTTACGTTTTATTTTACTAGTTTCTAAACAAAACTAGTAATTTGATTACTGCTCATTTTCTTAACTTGTGTGGATAATTTGGAGATCCTCTATCCTTGGGGATTGAAAATTTTTCTACAACTTTTTAGAAGGTAAAAGAAAGAAGGAGATCGGCTTAAAAGTAAGTTTTCAATCTCCTTATATCTATATAATCTTCTCTGTATATGATGTTTTCTATATATAGAATTGCAAGATCAATTGTAAAACATGAATTTAAAAGTTTTAAATTATATCTTCCACTACTAATCATATTTTAATAAACCAACAGTGGTATTAGAGCGATTTGGTTTACAATCTATGCATAGAACACATAAAATTTAAATTTTTCCCTTTATTGTGGCTTACGATTTTTTTAAATTTGAAAGCGTTATGGTTTGAATTTTGATTTGAAATTTTAACCACTTATTCTTAATTGAATTAACTTAGATTTTGTTAAAAAATTATATACATATGTGGAACTTTTATGAGATAAAAATTCATATGTTGCGCATGCTTCCATTGAAATCCTGAATGGATTTTTTATACTATTCTTAATGTTCTTGCTTGATTATTACGAGTTTAATTGTTGAATATGTAATTAATCCATTATTTATTGTGTTACCATGATTATAGAGCATTTTTAATGAATTTTGATTTGATTTAGATGTGATTTTGTGAGAATCATGTTCATACGCGCATAAGAAAATCTAAATTTAATGTATTTGTTTTTTCCAATATTAATTGCTCATTTTTTTTATTAAATCATGTATTTTAATGTTTTAGGCTTATTAAATGTTTTAAAAATAAAATTTTAATAATTTTGGAGATTAATAAGTATTTTATTTGAATTAAAACTCTTAAAAGGAGCAATTTGAGCATGATAAGGATTCTTAATGGTTTTGATTTTTGTATTGTTTTCTAAGTGATATATTAATATTTAAAATATGATTAAATAATTAGTATATTACTATTGGATGATTATTTAGTTTAATAAATAATTTATTCAAATAGAATTCAAAATATCTAAACCATATTTTTTAAATGTAAGCCTAATAACCATATTAAAAGGCAAAACTTGTTTGAATTTTAAAATTTGAAAAATCAAAATGACATTATGAGAATATTATTTATTTTATTTTATTTTGAATAGATGGATGGATAATTGGCATGATGGTGATTATGGACTAAGCCTAATATGATTGAGCATATGCATTATTTTATAAATTTTGGTAAATAGGGCATGTGAGTCCTGCCTTTCCTTAAAATCTTTTTGTAATTCTTTTCTCATCTAATCCCCTCAAATGTAACTTGGGGTTTTTGCTATTGAAATTTGTAATTAGATTACATAGGGTATAAAAGATATAAAAAGGAGGCAAAAGAACAATGGAACAAAGGTGCGACCAAAAGTGGAACTCCAAGATAAAATTTGTAATAGATTAGTATTATTTCTAATTTTGGGGTTTGTAAAATCATGCATAACCTAGGTTTGACTATAGACTTAGAAGTCCATAATCATCATGTTATAAATTTTTATAATGATATATGTATGAGTTGCATGAGCATGCCATAGCATGCATGAGCCAGGACCATGCATGGTACACCAATTGCACATACTTGCCTTAAATGTTTTTAAGTGGACATATAAGGAAGTAAATACCTTAAAGGAATATAAATCTAAGGCCCCCTATTTTCTAATATAAGGGTGGAGAGCTTCTTGTCATTCAGGTTGTTGGGCATACTCAAGCCTGTTTTACATAGGGTATATCCAAGTTTTAAAAAATGGGTTGGATTTAAATAAAATGTTTTATTGTTGGGCATACCCAAGGTAAAATATTTTATAGGCCGGTTTGGGGAATTATGTTATACATGATAACATAAGTATCAAAAGAAGTTGATAACCCAATGATTCAGTAGTCATATTAGATATGATTGATATGGGAGATGTCTACCTATTAACATTAAGTTCCAGTTTGTTGAGCATACTCAAGATTGGGCTTAATGGTCATTGGATATTGACCCACTAAGGAAGGCAAAATGTTGCCTTCTCAGATTAGTAGTTGAGGGTTATTAGTTTGTAATAAAATAGTAGGAGATAAAACTAATAAAATACCTTATTATGTTTTTAAATACATGATGATGACACATTATTTCTTCTTTTTCTCCAGATTTTTCTAAAATATCAAGAAAATTTGATCTCCGCAGAATTCTTGAACATAAACTAAATGGATCCAACTACATAGACTGGATTCGCCAAATCAAAATAGTTTTAAAAGGTGAACATATAGCCCATGTATTGGATTGAGCTTATCCACGCACACCTATAGCAAACTCCTCTAAATAATTCAAAGATGCTTACAATAAGTTTAAGCAAGAGGATGAGATGGCCAGTAGCATTATGCTAGGAGCTATGGATAACGATCTCCAGAAGCAATGCAAGACTATGAACTCTCGTACCATAGCTATGAAGAAAAAGTAAGGATTGAGAGATTTGAGCTCTCAAAAGCACTCTTTAGGTGCAAGATGGTAAAAGGGTCATCAGCAGTCCTTCATGGCATTAAGATGCATGGCTATATATAAAGGCTGGAGGGTCTTGGTTTTGGACTGAAATAAGAGTTGGAAATTGACCTTATTCTACAATCCCTACCTGATAGTTATGCACAGTTTATGCTTGATTATCAAATAAATAAGGTGTCGCACCCTAAATTTGAGTCGGTCGGGTTGATTGGGCAAACTGAGCTTATTCCATCATTGTCTTGCCTTCACGGGCATCTCGGCTTGTCCCGGTGCAATTCAGGATTTGATTTAGGGTTGCTAGAGGGGCATTTCGGTCATTTGGGGTACATACCCGTTCGGGTATCTTTAGGGACCCGATTCGGGTATGCAACATACCCGTACGGGTATGTTGCTTACCCGAATCGCCCCTCAAAGATACCCGTACGAGTATGTTCCCTCAAATAGTTATATTTTGAAAGTTTGTTATGGTTTGGGGACTTTTGGGCTTTTGGCAATTAATCAAAACAAAAAAAAATTATTAACCTCTCTAAAATCATACGAAAACAAAGCTTGATCTTAGGGTTTTAAATCAATTAAAATCAATAGGATCTAGTTGAGTTTGGTTGGATTTTGATTAGTGTTTGTTGATTACCGAAGCATTTAGAGTGGATTCAAGCTTGAAGATCATTTGGAGATTCAACAAGAGGTAGGTTTTCTTACTTTTAACTTGTTAGCTATTTGATTTCATTGCTATCTTTGTTGATCCCAATCTATTTTGATTCATTTTTGATGATCCAACGTGAAATAACTCATGATCCATGCTTGGTATTGTGTCTAATGCATTCGGATTGCTTCTAAAATACGTCTTTATGTTGCTTTTGTGCCATGCATGTCCGTATGGGTATGTTGTCTATCTTGTGCGTGTGTGTTTGTTTTGCATGTTGCATGTACGTTTAGGGTATGAATATACCCGTACGAGTATATTCACTTCCATACATACCCGTACGGGTATGATCATTAAATGTTGATTTTGTTTTCTTTTGGCCGAATATTACTTGTTTTATTTTATGAATTTTGGTATGATTTGCATGTTAAAATCATGTGTTTTTCTTAGGTTTTGATGTTTTGAGCATTAATATTGTGTTTTCACATGATTTTGCTTTATTTTGATCCCGTATATCGTATTTGTCCTTTTGTATTTTGTGTTTGTTCCCCGTTACATGTTTGTTATGAGTTTTAAAGGTATAGCGTGGAGGATTAGGGCATTAGATCTGTTTTTCGGACCCGGAACTTGAACGAAACCCTAATTCAGTAGATTACGGGAAAACGCAACCGAGCATGGATTTCGAGGCACCTCAGGACATTTATGCTTTTTAGATTCCATTCTAGCGGGTTGTAATAAATACCCGAGTTTTTGTTTCATTTTTATCGCTTTTCATTCGAGCGGGTTGCACGTAAATGCCCGCATTTTATTCCCTACCTTTATTTCCAACTTTTTATTCCTGCTTTTACTGTTTTCTTACGTGCTAAATGCCCAGACTTAATTCAACTTCAACCTAACTGCGTGTGACTTGGCTTTTCATTGAAATCAGATAAAGTGAATATAATAATACGGAATATGAATAAATTCGAAATCCCGAACCCAACTCTGAAGAAATTTGGGCCGCTTTCCAACACTGGAAGGCTCAGGTTTAATTTCCCGATTCATCTAGTCACTCAATCGAGCTGATTAGGTGAATTGGGTGGTGACTCCATAGCATTTTTTGATGCGATCTTTCTAGGTCCTGAAGGTTAACCATGGATTAGTCACTCGGGAGCAAGCACCACGGCATCTCACGTCGAACAACGTGCATCATTCCCACGTCTGGGATGTGCTACTCCTCACATAAGGGAGAAACTACCATCCCTGAGCTTATTAATTTGTTGAAATATGCTTAGGAAGCCAATAAGAAAAGTGCTAAAGCAGCATTGGTAGTTAGTTCTTCAAGGCCTGCCAAGAATAAAGGCACAACTAAGAAGAAGGGAAAGAAGCTAGCTCTAAAGACCAAAGATGGTATAGGTAAGAAAGCTGTAGAGAAACCCCCCAAGGGTATTTGCTTCCATTGCAATAAGGATGGGCATTGAAAGAGAAATTGCAAGGAATACCTGGAGCTACTAAAGAAGAATCATGCTTCTTCTTCAGGTATTTTCATGATTGAGGTTAACTTTAATATTGTTTCTAGTAACAAGAGTTGGGTATTAGATACTGGCTGTGCATCTCATATTTGTTATGATTTACAGGGGCTGGTCAGCAGGAGGAGGCTAAGTAGGAATGAAGCAGACATTAAGGTTGTTAATGAAGTACGAGTTGCTGCATTAGAAGAAGGAACCTATATTTTGCACTTAGCTTCTGGTTTAAAACTAGAACTCAATCATTATTATTTTATTTCAAGTTTGAATAAGAACCTTATTTCAGTATCTTGTCTTGTTGAACAAGGATTTGATTTTTCCATTAATAACAATGGTTGTTCAATGTTTAAAGATGGTATGTTTTACTGTTCTAAAAATTTTGAGAATGGAATTTATATACTAAATAATACATACCTCATTTGCAATGTTTAAACTAAGAGAATTAAAGTTGACACTCTTAATCCAATTTTTCTATGGCACTATCGTGTAGGGCATATAAACAACACTCGTACGTTTAAGTTGCACAAGCTAGGCAATTTGGGCTCATTTAATTTTGAATCATATGAAACATGTGAATCTTGTTTATTAGGCAAGATAACAAAATCTTCTTTTAAAGGAAAAGGTGAAAGAGCCAAAGAGGTACTAGAACTCATACATTCAGATGTATGTGGTCCTATGTCCATACATGCTAGAGGTGGATATAGCTACTTTATTACATTCATAGATGACTATTCCAGATATGGAAGTTTTTACTCAATGAAGCACAAATTTGAAGCTTTTAAGAAGTTTAAAGAATTCAGAAATGAAGTAGAGAAACAACTTGGCAAGATTATCAGAACACTTTATTCTGATTGTGGTGATGAATACCTTAGCCAAGAGTTTCTTGAACATCTCATAGATAATGGGATTTTATCTCAATGGACACCTCCTTATACACCTCAGCATAATGATGTATTTAAAAGGAGAAATCAAACTTTATTAGATATGGTTTGATCTATGATGAGCCTTGTAGAATTACCTAAATCATTTTGGGGTTATGCATTGGAGACTGCTATTCATATTTTGAATAGAGTTCCATCTAAATCGGTTGATGTTACTCCATATGAAATGTGGTATAACAAGAAACCCATCTTATCTTATTTGAAGGTATGGGGTTGTCCTTCTTATGTTAAAAGGATAATGTCAGACAAGCTTGAGACAAAGTCTAATAAATGCTATTTTGTGGGATATCCTAGAGAAATCATAAAATATTACTTCTATCTTCCTTTATAATAAAAAGTGATTGTTTCAAAGCATGTTATTTTCTTAGAGAAATAATTTCTTCTAAAAGGAGACAGTGGGAGTAAGATTGATCTTAATGAAGTTCAATCACTATAAGATAAAGTAGATCAACTGATTGATCTTACTGATGTAGAGTCAGAACCTATGGAAATACAAGCTCTCAGATGCTCAATTAGAATAAGAACTATGTTAGAGAGGTATGGATTTCTTGTTCATAAGAATAAGGAAGTCTTATTAGTTTAGAATGATGAGCCCATAGACTATGATAAAGTTCTAAAAAGTTTAGAATATGACTTATGGTTAAAGGCCATGAAGTCTGCAATGGATTCCATGTCAGAGAACCATGTGTGGACTTTGGTTGATCCACCTAAGGGGATAAAACCCATTGGGTACAAGTAGGTCTTCAAAAAGAAGATAGACATGGATGGTAATATGGTTACCTATAAAGCTCACTTGGTAGCAAAGGTTTATCGTCAAAAACAAGGAATTGATTATGATGAAACTTTCTTACTAGTAACTATGCTTAAATCCATAAGGATCTTACTAGCTATTGCTGCTCATTTTGATTATGAAATATGGCAAATGGATGTGAAAACATTAATGGAAATCTACTTGAGGAAGTGTATATGACATAACCTGATGGTTTTATATCCAATAATAGTAATAAGGTATGCAAACTTCAAAGATCCATTAATGGATTGAAGCAAGCATCAAGGAGCTAAAACATACATTTTGATGAAGCGGTTAAGGAATTTGGCTTCATTCAAAACATTGATGAACCTTGTGTTTTCAAGAAGACTAGTGGGAGTGCAATTGCTTTCCTTGTGTTATATGTAGATGACATATTACTTATAGGAAATGATGTCTCATTTTTTCAGAGTGTTAAAGTTTGGTTATCCAAACAATTCTCCATGAAAGACCTTGGAGAAGTTGCTTATATTTTAGGTATAAGGATCTATAAAGATATATTAAGAAGGCTTATTGGTATGTCATAGTCTACTTACATAGACAAGGTGCTAAAGAGGTTTAGCATGGATCTTTCAAAGAAGGGTAATATACCCATGGTACATGGGAAATATCCTTCTAAAACATGGT
Source organism: Dalechampia spathulata (assembly GCA_948192965.1). Lineage (NCBI taxonomy): Eukaryota > Viridiplantae > Streptophyta > Magnoliopsida > Malpighiales > Euphorbiaceae > Dalechampia > Dalechampia spathulata. Next base: position 14,814 of record CANYBF011375319.1, on the reverse strand, counting down.
GTCCTAAGACACAAGATGAGAAAGATCACATGACTAGGATTCCATATGCATCGGTAATTGGATCCATCATGTATGCTATGTTATGTACAAGACCAGATGTGGCATTCTCCTTAAGTGTCACAAGTAGGTTCCAATCTAATTATGGAGAGGAATATTGGCCGGCTATGAAGAATATCCTCAAGTACTTAAGAAGGACTAAGGATATGTTCTTAATATATAGAGAAGGGGATTTGCAATTAATTGGGTATACAGATGCTAGTTTCCAATCTGATGAAGATGATTGCAAATCTCAATCAGGTTATATGGTCATGATGAATGGTGGTGCAGTTGTTTTGAAGAGTTCTAAATAAGAGACCACAGTAGATTCTACAACAAAGGCAGAGTACATAGCTACATTTGATGCAGCAAAAGAGGCCATGCGGATAAGAAAATTCATTCATAAACTTGGTGTGGTTCCATGTAGTGTAGAAGTTATTCCTCTATTATGTGATAATAATGAAGCAATAGCCAGGCGAAGGAGCCTAGGTCTCACCAGAAGAGTAAACATGTACTCGAAAGATACCATTTGATTAGGGAGATCATTGGTAGAGGAGAAGTAGAGGTTAACAGAGTTCCCACAGAGCAAAACATGGTGGACCCTCTCACTAAGGTATTGACACAGAGCAAGCATGATAAGCATGCAACTTCTATAGGATTGAATTTTATGTATGATTGGCTCTAGCGTAAGTGGGAGTATGTTAGCGTATGCTCTAGAGCATCATGTTTCATTGTAATTTGATATTGAATCATTTATCAATAAAAGGAATTATTCATTATTCAGTTTACTTAATAATGAATTCCAAGATATTAGAACAATACAAAGGAATTCATAAAGAAGTTTATGAAATGAGATTCTTATTATATGCAAATGTTCAATATCTAAATTATCCATGATCAATGTATTAATAAGAATGGATATTATTGATGCAGTTAAGATCAGAACATGTTACACTTCTTATAAGGATGATTCTCATTCATCATGACAAGAGTTGTCTAAAGTGAACATGTGGATGAGTAGTGAGAGGCTGTCTCATTGGAGGCCTTGCCAGTGAGATTTCATATGGATGATTGATCTATGTCTATGAAGTGTATCTCACTCATATCAGTAATGCAAGTATCCTTAAGACTTGAGATCACAAGGTTATCTTAATTATGGATCACTATGTTTTGACTTCTATGTGTTATTCCTCTATAAGAGGCATTTATAACTTAAAGGTTGGATATAGTATGAAGTAGTTGAAGGTATTTTTTTATCAATAAAGGATTCACCACTCTAGATCAACTATAGGGGTTTATCTCATTGATTCATGCAATATTCTTTATTCAAGAATCTCTGGTCGGAGTAGAATGCCTATTTATCAATAAGTTTCGTAAGGGCATTTTAGGAATAAAGATTATGGTACATGAAACATCAAATTTAAGGCATGATCTAACACACTTGATCATGCATTGAGTTGACATTAATCCATACTCAAACCTAAATGAGATAAAGGATGGTGAAAGGAGTTTCTTGCATAGAATCTCATGTGGAAGGGTTGTAGTCAAACTAGTGACCTCTTGGCATTTGGGTAGTCATGATGTGTGACTAGACATCGCTTATGATTTACATATGATGTTATTAAATGAAGTTTAATAATATATTCATATGTTACCAACATGTCGAGAACCCAACAGGTCGCACACTCAAAGTAAGATTTAAATAGGGTTATTCATTTGTTGAGCATACTCAAGGTGAATAATTCTATAGGTAAGATTAAGGAAATATGTAATGAGATTATATATGTATCAAGAGTTGATAACTTAATGAAAAGTAGTTGTATAAGGATATGATTAACATGATATGTTTACCTTGATAAATTAATATTAAAAATAATTTGTTAGTCATACCCAAGGTTAACTTTTATTTATTATTGGGTGCTAATCCACTAAGGAAAGTGAAGCACAACTTTTCCAGATTAATAGTTGAGGGCTATTAATTTGAAATAAAATAATAGAAGATATAAAACATTAATTAAAGATCTAATTATGTTTTTTAAAATGATGCTATACAATATAACATACTTGTTTTTATTTTAGATTTAAGATGACAACAAAAGTTGATCTAGTATACTCAAAAAAAAAAACTAAATGGATCCAATTACATAGATTGGATTCACCAAATAAAAATTTTTCTTAGAGGCAAAAAAATAGGCTATGTACTATATGAAGATTTTCCACTTAGCCCTGTAGTAGATTCCTTCAAAGTGGAAATTTGTACTTATAATAAGTATAAGGATGATAATGAAGTTACTTATAGCATCATGCAAGCTGCCATGGCGAATGATCTCCAAAAATAGTGTGAGCGTGTAAATGTTCATAACATTACACTTCATTTAAGGGAGCTTTTTAAGAAAAAGGCTTGAATAGAGAGGTCAGATCTCTCAAGGACACTTTTTAGGTGTCAGATGGCTAAGGGTGCATCTGTAATCCAACATGGACTAAGGATGCAGGGATATATTAAAAGGTTGGAATCCCTAGGCTTTGGTATGAATAATGAGCTCTACATAGATCTTATTTTACATTCTTTACACGATAGTTATTCATATTTTATGCTTGATTATCAAATGAATAAGGGAGAAACTACCATTCCTGAGCTTATAAACTTGTTGAAGTTTACTGAGGAAGCTCACAAGAAGAGTTCTAAATCTGTAATGGTAGTAAGCTCTTCTAAACCCAAAAAAGGGCAACAATAATAAGAAAGGCAAGAAACCATTAAAGCTAAAGGCTGGGGTTGTTAAAAAGAAAGCTACTGAGAAACCCCCTATAGGAAAATGCTTCCATTATAATGTTGATGGCCATTAGAAGAGAAACTACAAGAAATACCTAGCTATATTGAAGAAGGATGGTTCTTCTTCATCACATATATATGTTATTGAGGTTAATACTAGCAATGTATCTAATAACAAGAGTTGGGTATTAGACACTGGTTCTACATCTCACTTATGTTCTAATATGTAGGGGCTAACCAATAATGTCATTTGATTTATTTTCCATTACAATCATGGATGATTACAAGTGAATTGGTAAGTAAATTGAGCTTATATGACTTACTAGAGTGATTTTGGGAGTTTCCTTTCATTTTTATGATATTTTCATGATCTAGCTTATGTTAATTACATTTTATCATGAATGATTTCTATTATATTTAGTGGACTTTAATACTTGATTCATGCTTGCCTATAGCTTGAATTTTTCAATTGTATCCCTACATCTTCATTATTGCCTAATAATGATTAATTGCATTTCTTTCCATTCGTAAATTTTTGGCTCATGTATGTTTAGCCTTATTTTACATATGTCCCTTATCTTCTCGATTCCCTTTCTATGGACCATTCACTTTGTTATTCTGCTGCTATGTTTCATTATGTTGCCATGTTATATTTGTTGCTATATTTCATTATGTTGCCATGTTATATTTGTTGCTATATTTCATTATACTATCATGTTATATTTACTACTATACTATGTTGTGTGATTTTATTCATGTCTATGAATGCCCATGCACCTAAATCAATTAACCGCTTAATATGGTAAAAGTGCAAATTGAAACTCTAAAATGAATAGATTTTCATCACCCAAACCTATCTCTGAAGGGTTTAACTAGCATTAAATTTTGAAACTATCTGGTGGTGACTCCATTTATGACCTTTTTAAGGGCCCTTGTCATTCCTTAAGGTAGCCTTTTAGGAAGACTGCTTTTCACTCTAAGCGAGCCTCTAGTGCCATCTATTAAAAGCCTTAGTCTAGGTCATGGTGAAAGCTTTGCCTATAGAATGTTTGATACTATAATCATTAATACTATTACATATCTTTAATTATTATACAAATAATCTAAATATATATAAGTATACACTTGCACATGTAATAATTTTTTAATTATATGTATAAACATAAAATGATAATCTTTTCATCTGAATTTCTATGCATAAAATTTATCTACTAATTATTTCTTAAATTATGTCAATTGACACACAATTCATAAGCACATCCATAATTCTTCATAATCATTTACCAAGGCCCTACCATATAACCATTACCCCTATCAACACCCTTACTCTAAGTTCTTTTTTTTTTATTTACTTTAATAATTCATAAGTTAATACCTTAATATATATATATATATATATATATATATATAATTATACATAAACACACACATAGCAACAACTTACCTTATTATTCAAGCCCCTTTTAAATTCACCTTCCTCCTCAAATATGATAACTCAAGTTGATTAATTTCCCCCACCTTCTCTAAAGCTTGGATCTTCTTAATTATAAGTTTTATGGTAATCCTTTAACCTAGTTTAACACCATCAATATAAGCATGCTTCCCTCATCCATTATGAGCTTCAAGGAGTTAATTAACTCTCTTCCTATTTAGTTCATTTGCTCCTTCCATACCCTTTGTATTTCTCTTAATAAAACTTAACAACTATGGTAAGATGCCAAATTTCCATTAGCTTTTAAAGAAAGTCCACTCCATCACTTAAAAGTTTACAATGAATTACTTAAGAAGATATCTTATATGTATGACCTTATAAACCTATTCTTAAATAGTTAATAATTCTTCAATCAATCTCCACACATTCTTATTTTTATATAAAATAAAAGTTAGTTCATAGGAAATATATGTACTTAAAAAGATTTTGATAATTTAATTATTAATTTAACCTTATAAACATATTTCATTACCTCATTAACTTGGTGAAGCATTCTATTTTAATTCTCACACTCTTAATTCGTTCAACATAATACATTTCCATCATTATAATTTGGAATTTATTTGAATCATTAATTATTTATATTCAAAATTATACTTATTAAAATTCTAGTTTCTTTTTATCTTACTTTAGCTTAGATGAATTATTATTCCTTATATCTAAACTATCTAATATCTTCAATCAAATAAATTATTATGTATAAAAAACTGATAATCCAATAATAATTATAGTTATACCAAATGCCTAAAAGTATGTATGTTGGCAATCATGATAAGTGTCAAACAATTATGTGTAATTTCAAGACTTGGTTATAAATATACTAGAAAGTATGAGATGGAACATCATCAGTCTTCTCTATATCATCCTCAAGAAAATGGAGTAGTCAAAGTAGCTAACAAAACTATTAAGAAGATTATGACCATGATAGTGTAGAATTATTGAGATTAGCATGAAAAATTATCATATGTTTTTATGGCTATCAAACCACTATGGGAAATCCAATAGGTATCACCCTTTACTCTCTAGTTTTGGGATAGAAGTTGTATTGACTATTAAAGTGGAGCTCAAGTCGCTTTAAGTCATTTTAGAAGCTTGATTACTAAAAGCATGATGGAAAAAAACTAACTATTACATAAGAATCACTTACATGAGTGAGATTAGGTGGTGGAAAGGAAATTTCCTCCTACTCAAGCATTAGAAACATCACCTCATGCAAGCAACCCTACACATCAAAAGTCTATATGAAGGGATTTTATGGTCGTAGTATACGACGATAAAGTTAGGTGGATAGACAAAAGTAGGTTAAACATAAGGTATGACAATCTTAGGATCCGGAGGTATCAATCTAGAAGTCATACCACATACCCTCTTTAAGGCACTCATCCCTCAAGAACTCCCAATAGTAACAGGAACCACCTCTATCAACAAGATGACCAAATCTACTACAACTCCACTAACCCCAATACTCTAACCTCTGTTAGCGGATAGCTCCATCAGGCCCATTAAGCATGATTGGATGAAAGTTTGACAATCGATAAATGACTCTAATAAGCATACATGATTGGATTTTGCTTACCAAGATATCAACCATATTAGGGTCAAAGTTCATACAAGAAGACTAAAACATGGTATGAGGTAGAGCAACAAGCTCCATGTGCATCTTAGGGCCCAACTACTAGTCAATCACATGCTCTCTTAAGTAAAAGATTTTATACTTTGGACCCTTGATGATCATGTGTCATTCATCCTTATGAGTTGGTATGTAATACTCAGAATGTGGGGTTATATCAAACTAATTATCAAAAATCAAACAAGTCATTAAAAACTTGCTTAAGTATATTCTAAACCACTTACACTTGATTATATACTAATAAGAGTGCTTGTCTTGTTTACTTAGTGCCATATTTACTTGTTCAGGTATTCTTTTAAGGTATCCAGATCTCATATCGAGATCTTACATGGAATGCACCATGCTCATAGGAAGCTAACTAGTAAACTATATGGAATCTACCAGAAGTAGTTTAAGCTCATAAGCCATGACTTATAGAAATGGTAAAGTCAAATCAAGCCCATAAACAATCATAAAAGGGTGATAGAATTAACAAAATTAAATAGCCAACCTCAATAACTTGTTAGCATATAATGAACCTATCTCTACACTACCGCTTGTAAAGATCTAATTCATACATCAAAAGCAGTAGCAGTAGTAGTAATAATAGTAATAGTAGTAGCAACAGCAGCAGCAATAGTAGTAGCAATAGCAACAACAATAGTATTAGTAGAAGCAGCAGTAGTAGTAGTAGCAGCATCAGCAGTAGTAGTAATAGTAGTAGTAGGAGCAACAGCAGTAGCAGCAGCAACAACTGCTACTACTAGTGGTAGTAGTCATTGTCATGGTGGTGGTGGTATGGTATTTATATTTTAATATAATATTAATGGAGTGTTTTTTCTTTTTTTTTAATATCAATGAATTATAGATATCTCTTGATATAATAATGAACTAAACTATTTTAAACCTTTGAATGTTTCTAATATTCTTTAATAAGTCCTATTTTGTATTGATTGAGCCCTTTGTATTTGATATTTTTATTCACTAAGTCATTGATAATGATGTGAAGGTACATGGACATCAAACACAATGAATCTTAGTTAACTTTTAAAGTTCTTGAATTTTCTAAATTTTTGAATATGCTCTTGTACTTTAAATATTTATTCATTATGCCCTTGAGTTTTAATTTTGAAACAAATATCAATGTGTTGACATAACTATTTCATTTAACTTGGATTAAATAAAGAGACAACCAATAAATATATGTTCTTTTTTTCATGTAATAATCTATAATTTATTTTATTTGTTAATTATATATAGCTTTTTTCTTACACATCTCTTTTTCCATAAATTGGAATGTTTTCAAAAAATCAATAATAACAATAATCATGAGTTATCATAATTTTTTATGATATAAATTTATTACTAGCACATATTTTCAATGATGATGTTATAAAATTCATAGTTTTTGATAAATGAGTATGATCAAATCGTTCTTTTCTAACGTAATTTACATATTCACTTCTTTCCTTATTATTTTGTAAAATGTATTTAGATTTATTTTTCTAACTAATGCATCTAGTTATTCATAACTTATATGAATAAATTATTTTAACATTCATTTATTAAATCATTTGGTATGAGTGCATTATCATCTATATTATAAATTATCAATATAAATAATAAAATTTTCAAAATTAAATACTTCAATTTTTGCTCATAAAAATTATATGTAAAGTTCAAATGCTTATTTGAAAATTTATGTAAAGTTCAAGGCTTACTAAAAAAATTCAATACATATTCATTTATATTTTTATTGTACATGCATTTTAATTTTGTTAATAAGTGGATAATCAAAGGAAAATTTTCAAATTTCAAAGTTTCAATCAAAGAAAAAAATTATGTGAGGACCTATTAAAGAATTTCAATAAAGTTTAGGGACTTAAAAAATGATCTATTCCTTATATTTTTATAAAACAAGATCATTAAGTTGATAATTTATATTTAATGATTACATTTAATATAAGTATAAGATGAGAATATATAATGTCATGATTTATTAAGGGTAGTCATGTTCACATGTCATGTCATTTCATTTCACATATCATGCTTATGCCATGTCATTTCACATGCTATGCATATACCATGTTCCATTCACCATGATTGACATGTCATTATCATGCTATATCTACTATGATTGCTATCATGTTACATCATGTTGTGTGCTTATTTCATGTTTATGAATGCTTGCCCTCCTAGGACAATCAACTTGACTAAAATGGTAAAATTGAACTTGAAACTCTAAGGGAATAGATCTTCACCACCCAAGATCTCTGAAGGGTTTGACTTTGCACTCATGCTATGAGTCAATTGAACCAAATCCAAAACCATTTGATGGAAATTCCATCTTGTGACTCTTTTGAGTTCATATCATTTCTTGAGGTAGCTTTTTAAGAAGATTGCATATTTTCTCCAAGCGGGTCCCTAGTTCTATCTGTCATAAGTCTTACTCTGGGTCACAATGAAAGCCCCACCTAAAATGAGCTTACCATTATTCAAATTATAGAATAACTACATGTTTATGTAATCTAATGAAGGTGTTGTTGTTGTATTTAACTCATATAGAACGTATATGAGAATGTTATTATCTTTGGTTATATATGAATTTATAAAGCTAATTAAAGCTTTATTTTGTATTCATGTAAAAGGATGTTAAATGAATATTCTATATTAGGTTGTTCATGAGAAAGGTAGGATATAAGACATAGGTGTGCTAGGAATTTAAAATAGGAATTGGCATATAAGTTAAAGTAATGCATACCTCACTTATATGATTGGACCATACATCTACCTTATTCAAAAGGTTTGAATATGTGAATATTAAATACATGATTATGTTAGGAATTAATGTTTATTGTAAGTTGCTTTCCAAGGAAATGGTAAAGGTAGACATGTTTTGATAATATTGACCAAAATAGCATACATGAGTGTAGTGTGTGTGTATATATATATATACATACATACTGTGGATGGGGCTTTCATCATGACCTAAAGTGAGGCTTGTGATAAATGGCAGCAAGGCTCAATTGGAGTGAAAGTGTGGTCTTCTCAAAGGACCACCTTGAGGAATGATATGAACTTAAAAGAATCATAAGTTTGGAGTTACCATCAGATGGTTTCGGATTTGGTTCAACTAACCCATAGAACAAGTGCTAAGTTAAACCCTTTAAAGATAGGTTTGGGTGGTAAAGATCTATTTTCTTAGAGTTTTCAAGTTTGATTTTACCATTTTAGTTGGATTAATTATCCTATGCAGGTGAACAAGCAAGAGCGTAAAAGTAAGCATGCAGTGCAATATTACAGCGATAAGCATAGCATAGCATAATATGATAAAGTATAGTATGACATATAAGGCTATATGACATAAGTATGGTATAGTATAAGTATGATATGACATAGCATGTTATATGTATGGCATGTGAAGTGATAATATAGTATAGTGACATGGCATAAAGATGTGTATGTGAGGTGGTATATGATGTAGCATGTGACATGGCATGATATAGTTGTATGTGATGTGACATGTGACATGACATGTCATAACATATATTAAGTAAAACCATCCATGCAAAATAAACTTAAGTAATGGCTAGTGAAAGGGATAGTAGAGATCAAGGGATACATGAGAGATAAAAATAATACAACCTGAGCAAAAACTAATAAAATAGATGTTTATTCTATTACATGTCTTGGTTATTACAAAATCCAAGATGTATGGTAACATCTCATCCACTTCAGGGAATCCTTAAGTAGCATAAGCCCTAATGCATGATTATGGAAAGTACAAAAAAGGACAATTTCCAAAAAAGGAAGGTTTCCAAAGATGAAAAATGCTAAACATGGAAAGTGCCAAATATAGAAAGTGCTAAATATAGAAATTGCTAAATATAGAAATTGCTAAAAATGGAAAGTTCTAGAAAAGGAAATAAAGTTATAAAAGAAATTTCGTGATGTTTTGACCAATTGATTACCATAAATAGACATGAATCAAGGATCAATCCCTAAAAATATGTCGATGACATTCGTGAAAATATAGAAACAAATAATTATGAAAATAATATATTTTTGGTAAAAAATCAATCATACTATAATTAGAAGATTCTAAGATCCTTTTGTAAAATCACTTAGAATTGATTTAACTTCTAATTTAGAGTTTGTGATGGCAATAAATACAAAATCAATCAAAATATCATTTACTTGAAAATCAATGTAAAATCATTGATTTGATGGCAAAATCAACTAAATAAATCATGAAATTCATAATTGAGAGACTCTAATATCATTAGCATCAATTAGAGTATCGATCAAACACTTAATTGAATTTCAATCATATCAATCATAAGCAATTAAGTTAAAAAATGGCATTTAACTCGAATAAATTTAGTTTTGAAGCCAAAATAAAAAGTGATTTATGATAGATGTAATGCATTTAAGTCATTATGAAGTCACAAACATCATTAGAAACATCAAAGAAATTCAAAACCACATTAAAATACATTTGATAAATGGATTTTTGCCAATTTGATTTAATATATGTATTGCATATTAGGCTAAATATGTCACATATATATATGAAAATGAAGTAATATATGCCATACAAATAGTAAATGTGTCACACATTTATATTGAACATGTAATAATATATGCGGTGCATATTACGTTCATTGAATAAAAAATAGAAAAACATGAATAAAAACATCATTTATTTAATCTCTACAAGCCATTTAAGGTATTAGTAAACCCTAAATGACATTGTAATGTTCGGTATAGCAACCAAGAATATAAATCAATGCATGAAAGAGACTTAACAATGCTAGCAAAATTCTTCTCTAAATCCTAAAAAGCTTAGGGTTTTAGTGAATCAAATTTGTAACTAATCCTAATTAATTGTTTAATTATATGTTTATTTTAATTCCAAAAGAGCTTATGCCTTGGAATTAAAATATTTTGTATTTTATGTTGTTGTGTGTAAGGTCCAAAGGGTATTTATAAGAGCCTTAGGAGGTGTGCTAACCCTAGGTTAGAAATATGGGATAAAGTCCCTTTCTTTCTTCTAGTTGGAAACCCACTAAATATGCCACCTTACACAGGCCAAATGATAGATTTACTGTAAGCCCAAATGACTCGCAAGGATATAAAATTTTTATATGCAACTCTATCTCAAGAATAGGAACCTATGTTAAGCTAAACTGATAAGGAAACAAGTTACAACACATGCATAAAAAAGGTAACTAAACATGCATGCATGGGGGCATATATATATATATATATGTATTATGCATGAGGTCATTAGTCCATGCAATATGTAAAGACTAAATTAAGAAAATGCATGTTGAATAAGCATATTATTGGTCTTAACAATTATTATAGCTATTTAAACTCATGTTAAGTAGTAAAGATACAAGTTTAAGGTCAAATGAATGTAATAAATGATCAAATAATGAGGTGTAACATAAGCAACCCTTAGAAGTCAAAAGGAGGGTGAGAAAATTAAAAATGGCTATTGGAATTATGATTAAATTATAGTCTTAAAATGCATCATTCATTAATGTAAACTAAGAATTAAGAATTATTTAAGGCTAACTTATGCACTCAACTAAGGTTTGCAATTAGGTTAAAAGGGTGGGGAAAATGATTGAACTGATATAACTAAAAAATTTTAAAAATTGAAGGCATGATATACAAGGAAGTTAAATTTATCCCCCTAGGTTAGTGTATGTATAATGTTTAGAATCAAGCAGGTTAAGTGATTGATTTTATGCTTAGAATGTGTATAGGAAATCCATTAGAAAATTAGCTTAAGTGTTATATAAGAAATTAATAAATGCATTTAACAATTATGCATTTGGGCTAAAAGAATTGGCAAGCAAAATCCTTTTTAAAAAATATGCATCTTAAGGAATAATATATAACTGAATGATTTTTATTTTCACTCTTAGTAAGGGTGGTAAATAACTATGGTATCTTGTATATATTACCAAATATAATGGTGAGATAAATGTTAAGGTGCCAAAATGAAGAAGATAGTAATTAAGCTAAATGTATACATATGTTGTATGGTATGAGTTAGTCAATTCAATATTATGGAAATGTGTATACAGTCTAAATATATAGAATATAGTAAATGACTTAATGTTTAGCACCCTTAAAGGAAAATAAATTTGCATATAATACATGGAGGATATGTTAGCTTTCACATGGTTACTAGAGGTTAAGCTATAAGTTGCATATGAATCTTGTTTAATTGAAAGCTAATGAAAATTTATGCAACACTTAGAATATAAGATGCTTATACATACACTATGCATAAGCATACATCTACTAATAAAAAAAAGAGGAAAGAGGAACTAGATTTAATATTTATTAAGAACAATATAAAGAAGATAATTATATTGTATTTGATTAATAAGTATATACATATTCAAAAAAGCTTAATATACCAAACAAGAATATGTATGTGTGCATATCATAAAAGGTCAAAGTATAAGAAGTTTAAGAAAATGGTAACACTTATAATCATGTTGAATGCTCTTAAGATGCAAATTACTACAAGTTAAGTTGAATTATATACTAAGGGAAACCATATGACTCATTTAATTTAGGTGATATAATGAATATATTTAACATGCATAAGAAATTAAGGAGTCACTACCATATATTAGCAAATAAATAAAAGCAAAGATAATACTAGTTTGTGCTTTGTAAGTCTAAGGTATACTATTATATTCAATATGTAAATCAATGAAAGAAAGGTATAGATGTTAAATTATAAATAGTTGACATAAATTATGGTTTATGCTTATTAATTATAATCATATAAAATAAATAAATAGGTTAAATCATAAGCATGTTATATATAAGTAGAGATGCATAAAATTTAACAATAATTGAAATGTTATATGCATTTTAATTTATGATTTATCCTAATGATGAAGTATTATTGATACTAATTCATGAACATTTATATAATGATGATTGAACAAGATATGCAATCTAGTATATTAAATTGATGTTTTAAAGTGATTATGGTATGTGATAATTGCTTAGTTGATAAAGATTGGTTTACTTTACAAATCAAATGGTAGAATTAATGTTAATGTATATGAATATTATACACTTATTGATTGGAAACCTATATAATTATGAAATGCTCAATGATTAATGTTATTGATTTAAATTGAGTTTACATACCCATATATATAGTATTGATGATGATTCTGAATATGAAATACTATGTTGATTGAATTCTTTAATAGATATAATTTATGATTACATATTAATTGGTAAAATTATGATATGATATAAGACTACATTGATCATGCATTATATTATCAACATTGAGTTAGTCTTGTATAGATCTTATAATTTAATATATGGAGGAATAAGGAGGGGTGTTATGATGAATGTGTTGACTAGGATATGGCAAGATGGGTCATTCCATACCAAATGATTATAAGACAAGTTACGTTAATTTCTTATGAATAAATATAGTAGAATGGATTATTCCCCATTAGACATTGATACAAAAATCTAAGGTTAGTTAGATTATGCTCCTCTTTAGTGGTAGGTTTATATTATGACCCTAACTTAATGCTATACATAATGATATATAACTATTTTTTGAGGTGGGTTTAGATTATGGCCCCTCATTTATAGCACCAATAGGCTAGATTATGACCCCTACCTAGATGGAATAATTACTTATTTAATACTAATATTTCGATTAAGGTCTTTCTAAAATACAATGAATTTTAATGTAATTAAGGTAAAGAGGGACAAAGAAAATGATGACTGATGTGGTGGGATATGTGTTATTTGCATCACATGCTTATATGATAACATATAATTAATATTACAAAGTAAACTACACTTCAAAAAAAATGTTTGAATATATTAAGATGCAAGCATGACTATTTAAGTTTATAATGCAAGAAGATGAGTTCATGCATGCAATAAACGAATGTATGTGATACGATAGCTTGATTAATATTTCATATGCTAGCTACAATGATTAATTATTGCTAAATTGAATATACTTTTATGATAATTATCTATGAATGATAAATTAATATTGTTTATTAAGTTATACACCTTATTAAGGATTACTTTTGTTATGTTGGTATAATTGAATACCACAAGCTTTATACTTGGTATTTGTCATTTGATGAACACATGTTAGCTTTACTAGATTAGAGAGAGGCTGATCAATCATCAACATGTGACATTATGTAAATCTGAGGCTCATTACTTGACATACTTCTGTAGGTTTTGTGTTATATTTATAACTATCATATATAAATAGACAATATAAATGCAATAATGTAAAGTTATTGGACTATATAATCATAATTTATGAATGGTATAAATGATGATGTTGTGTTAATAGTATGCCACCAATATATAAATGCTCATTTACAATATTTTTATATGACATTAAACATAAAGTATGTTCAAAGGATATATAAATACAAGAGGTTTATATATTCCATCAATGTAAAAAAGACTTAAATTTACATATCCTTGGTAAGGTGATTAATGGATTCTAGCTAGTTAAAGAGATTTATCAATGAGTATATGAGAGCATGTTTCATAAAGTGGGTTTGATATTTTGTTAAATTATTTAGTGATTACATACATGCATCATGCATATAAGTATTAAGTTTAGAGAAATGCATTTTAAAATCCTTGAATTATTGAAGTTTATTTGTGAAGTTTTTCAACCTTTATTGTATTGCATTAGATCTTTCTAATATTATTTAGTTAACTTAATGTTAGTGTATGCTCTAGAGCATCATGTGTATTTGTATTATACGTTTTCATTAATAAAGGCATTATTCATTATATAGTACAATGTTTTAAATGAACTTGTTTTACTTGGAGTATTAAACTATATATTGAAGTCCATGA
>CANYBF011375130.1:0-10096 GCA_948192965.1 Dalechampia spathulata | reverse complement strand
ATAAAATACATATACCAAAGAATCACCCATTACATAATATACGTATACTTAATACCCAACACCCATATACAAATTAAATCATCTATTCATTGAAATAAATAAAATCATTCATCTCAAAGCCTTCTTTCCAACATCCCTTCACGCATATCAAATCAACATTTATCACAACTTTATATCATAATTTCATTTAATTGTATACTTCAGTCATTATATTTTCATGCTCTAACTAATCTTTAACTATAACGCATGCATAAAATGTAAACACATAAGGATGCTATGTGTGTGGATGTGACAAATTTAATAATTATTTTAATATTCTTAATCATCATAATCTTAAACTATAACTTAATATGATTATCTAAAATTAAAATAAGAATAAAGTGGATGTGATAAAATATAACTTGTATATTTCTTTCACATGATAGTATATTAAGGACATTTATAAATTTTATCTACCAAAGCAATACTCTTTCATTGGAGTAGATGAAACATTTAAAATTGTTGTATATTGCTTAAATTTTAAAGTTTAAAATGGTTAACAATGATTACTATTTTTTGGAAGCCTCAAATATGTCTTTTATGATTTCATTCACATCTTTGTTCTTCCACCTTTAACTGTAATCATGTATTAAAGCATATATTTTATATACCTTATATACGATCATAACAGTGGTTTATTATCGTAGATGAAAGAAATAATACACAAGAACTGTATAACATAAAAAAATTATATATCAATAATTTAAAATTTGGTAATAGAATATCATGCTACATAAATGGATAAAAAACTTATGTATTTCAAATAATTTTATCTACTAAATATCTATAAATACCAATAAAATTTAACTACTAAATTTATAAGTACTCTTATTGTGCCCACTTTTTTTACATTTACTAACACTTGACAATAAGCTTCACCGCACAAACTAATAGGATATGTTGCTTCTTTGACCATCCAGCTAAATGCTTCATACTTAGAGGTAATAAAATAACATCAATACTAATTCTTTCATGCTCATACTTTGAAAATCACCAAATGACATGATACAACAATTATAGGTAGACTTATAAGTAACAACTTATAATATTCAGATGAAAAATCAAAAGGGCACAAATGCCTCTTCTAAATATATGCAATAGCATGAGAATAAAGAAAAACATCTAATTATCACATTCAATAAGAGCAAGTTTTACTGAACAAATTGATTCAAATCAATAGGCAACACCTACAATATTTTAAAACTTGAACATTAATAATACTAACAAAGATAATAAAGTAGATAAAAGTACATACAGAGAATAACTCTATACAAAACATAACAATAACTCAACAAAAAATACATTAAATACAAGGAAAATATAAACGTACATTCATTCTCCTAGCACTTTCCTCTGCCTCCATTAAACAAGAATGCCCTTTTGGATTAAGACTAGTAAATGTAGCATCAGCTTCATTTCAATGTTCAAAAAACCACCTTTGAAGTAAAGATCGATATATCTCTAAAAGAGATAAAACTTGTGCATCCCTAACATGTTACAACATTGAATTCATGGACTCTGACACGTTATTTATCATAACATCATATATTTTCCTAGGATACCTTCAACAAGCCTAATATTCATATACAACATCAACAAGATAATTCTTAATGTATTTCCTAACACGCTCTAACTTACTTAAAAAAATATTCAAAATTTGAATAGCGATAAGCAAAAGCACATCAATAAAATAAACCATCAACTTTCAAACCCTTAAAGCTCCCATTCAAGTTACGCAATAAATGTTGAGCATAAATACCATGAAAACACATTAGAGAATACAAAAGAAATAGCTTTAGGAATACTTGATTTTCTATCAAAAATAATAACTAGATCACTATGATCCCTAAGAGCTATACATAACATCATAAAAAACTATTCCTATGACTTATCATTTTCAGAATCAATAATTGCTAAACATAATGGGAAAATATGGTTATTTACATCTAAACCTACAACCATAAATAATGTACCACCAAAATCCCTACTTAAAAAGGTACCATCTATGAAAATAACAAGCTTACAACTACGTCATCCCTCAATAGATGTAGCAAAACATATAAAAATTATTCTAAGAATCTCTTTCAAAAGTAGTAATTAAATCTAAAAAGAAAAATGTATAGAATCAAGAAAGTATATAAAAGTATATAAAATTTACAAACTTATTTTTTTGTTGAATAATAGAGAAAACGAATATGATCATTATCTGATGAACTACGAATAGAATCAAATGCAAATTGTCTATCCTTCTAAACTTTTCAATAACTAACACCTAAAACTTATCTAGCAAGAATTAAATTAATAATACCCTTAGGCTTGCATTCACTATTTATACCTCTACTCAAATCTTCTTTAAGAAACTTCACAATCAAGTGATTACTTGCATGATAATGATCATTGATTTACATATTATGATAACATGTTTGTTTATTAATATATTTCCTAATCATCCAAATATCCCTCCCATTATACTAAGATGCTTATATAAACCACACACAACCATCTTCAACATAACTAATAATAAAAGTACTCAACACTTAAACGTTTAACATGAAAAGCAAAGTTCTGCCACATTGTAATCATATACTTTAAAATTTTGCTACACAACTTTACTAAGAAACTCATCCCCATTGACATCAAAATTAGAAGATATCTTAGCAAAATCTATATCCTCAAGAAATAAGGAATCTACACATAAATCTAAACAATCATTCTTACCAAATACAATACAAGAAGAAATAATAGAAGAAGAACTACCATAATTTGAAGAAGTAGATATAAATGACATAATAAAACTACAAAAGATAAAATAAATCACTGAAAACAACATTAGTAAATGAAGTAGATTAAAATTTTGTAGATATAGTAAGGTAAGAAGATAAAGAACTATAAATGAAAATAGAAAATAATATATACACAACTCAATAACAAAAATTTCAAAATACATCAACAATCAAAAATAAAAAACTTATAATTGAAAACATAATAGTAAGTAATACATAGAAAAGATAGCATAAATGAAAATAGCATTACAATAACTAAAGGAAAATAATACACAATACAATTACAAATGAGAATATAATTAAGTGAAAGGTTAAACAATAATACAATAATCAAAGTTTAAACAACAAAACTAAATAACTAATCAGATACAATAGATAAATAGAAGAATCAACAAGACAACAAAATAGAGAAATAGAGAAATAGTGAAACATTGAAATAAATCATTATTAAACTATTACAGATAATCAAATGAAGAAAAAAATAAAATTGTAAAAAGCAGACCCAATAAAAAATAGATCTTAATATGAAAACCAAGAAAAATAGCTAATAAAACAAATAGATTATGAAAAAAAAAACAAAAAGAAAAAAAAACAAAGTACTGATAGAGAAGAAGATAATGCATGCGAACAACATTCAAAAGTTAACCTGATTCCACCTAAAACGGAAGATATTTAAGAAAAAGAAAATTTGAAAATAGGAAGAATGAAAAAACTTCAAAATAAGCAAGTCAAACTAAAGGAGAAGGAACGAAGAAACTGATCAAAAAAGTTTAGAAAAATACAAATCAATAATTGATATTGAAATTAAATTGATATTAAGAGATATAAAGATCATTTGATAAGTTAAAAGTAACAAAAATTTAAATGATGGTCACCTTGATATTTACTAAAAAACAAAGCCTAAAATCTGACAAATATTACAATTTTTCATAAAATTATGTATAACCAAACTCATATTATCTCACATGTCATATGTGTGCACTTTGATGTAAATAATGATGTCTATTTTTTATGATGTGTAGTAAATGTATTTATAACCCTTTATACTGATTAAAAGTATTTCTTTTGCTCATTTTAATTGTTAAAAATATTCCTTTTACCTCTATACTTGTTAAAATTGTTCACCATGCCCCTTGTATGTACTTAAATTATTTATCTTTCTATTCTTACCTATTAAAATTTTTTAGATTGCTTTTTATACTTAAATATTAAACAAAAAATAATTTCAAATGATAAATTTAAAATTATCATATAAAATATTTTATAAAAGTAACAAACATATAAAATGACATCTACTTTAATGTATTTGTACTTAATCAAATAACAAGTTGAATCTCAAATTGATCTTATAAATATATGTTTCAAAATAAAAATAAATTAAAATTACTTCATGAAAAGTAAATAAACGTATTTGATAAATTGATAAATATTTATAAATAAGATTATAGACATGTTAAATGTTTATTTAACAAAAAAATACAATAATTTTGCACTCTAAATTTATCCATTTATGATTGTAAAAAGAAAAAAAAATAATTATTTAAACATAATTTTAAATCAATATAAATAGTATATGAATAAAAAAAATTATAAAAGTTCTTGCTTTAATCAAAGTGTTTATAGTTGATATGTTCGAAGGACAAAGGGATCTCCTATTTTAAACTTTTTGAGATCTCACATGCCCTTTGGCACGTGTTACGCATACACTATATACAATCGGTATAAAAAGAAACAAGTAAATTCAAATGAGCAATTGAAAAGTGATCATTAAATTATATCATATTAAATATAAGGGTCAAATGAAAAAAACAAAAAAAAAGCGGCAAAAGAAATAAAAAGAATATATATGCTTTTATGAAATATTATAATTCTTTACGGATAGTTTTATCATTTGGTCAAAGTGTGTGCATATAAAGAAATGAACTTCAGCAAAATATACTTTTCATAAATTCTCTAAAAGAATAGAGGTTTAGGCTGTAAATATGGAATAATTTTTATAGTTATTTTCTATAATTCTAGTTAGCTTCCATACTCATAACATTAAATTTCAATAAAAAATATTAAAAATTGAACAAATAATTTAAATTAGTTCAATAAAATGTTTTTAATTTCAAATGAAAATATCAAATATATTCTAAATCAACTAACTAAATTTTTTTATATACTGCTGTTTATCATCTAATTAGGCATCATTTAGAATAGTGTATTAATATTTTATTTTTTATTTTTTAGTTAAAATTATTGTTTGAAAATAATATTGAAAAATAGATCAACTATATTTTTAAAAAAGTAGTTCGCTAAAGGTAGATTTAAAAAAATTTAAAAATTAAATTAAAGTAAATAATTAATCGAAAATGATAAAAGAAATACTTATGACGTAAGGATTAAACCAATAACCGAGTTACGAACAGGGTCCTGGAGACCCGGTCCTGAAAACAACGGCCGAGAAGTTGTAAATCATATGTAACTAGATAATAATGCAATAAAAGTCAGCAACACGCAATCCTTGTGAATGCTGAACGGCCTCTTCCTCTCCATGGGGTCCCACCAGCACCACAAATCCTCTTTCCATGTTAGATGTCTTTTTAATACCGTAAGATACTAATTTTTAACGTATAACATAAAATTATTAATTTATTTTCTTTTCTTTTCTTTTCCTTCTTCCTCATTTTCTCGTCATTTCATCTTCATAGGAAGTAATTTTCAAAATTTCAAATTATATGTTACAGTATTATTATCCCTAAATAATTGACTTGCATTGGTTCATTTTATATTGGAATATGACATTTTCTAGATAAATAATGAATATTAAATAATTAAATGGATTAATAATTTTATTATTTTACATGATATCATTATAATTGAAATGAAGAAATTTATTCTGACGAAACTTTTAAAATTATGAAAAGTTGAAGCCGCAACTTCCACCTTACATATTCTTCAAACAACTGCCAATATTTATTGTTATTTATAGGAGCAACTAACCTCTCTTTTTTCACTCTCAATCTTCACCACTAACACAAAATTTGAATTTTTCTTCTCTTTCTTTTTCTTCGTTTCATGTCCATGTCCTTGTTCTTCATCTCTTGTTCATAGTTTGTTGATTTAAGAATCCCATATCTAAGCCTTCTTTGATCATCATAAATCACTTGGTTCTCGGCTTCCTCTACAAGTTTCTGAACTGAGAAGAAGAAACTTGAAAAGGATAAATAATAAACATGACGGCTTTAGTTTCCAAAGAAAATGTAAATGTAGCTCGTACTGGAAGGCATTTGCAACGCTATTCGAAAGGTGGTGGTCGTCAAGTTGTTGGGTAAATTCATCATCTTTTCTTTTTTTGTTGAATTTGGATCTTGTTGATGGACAAATAAATTCTTGATTCTTGGTTTCTTTCATTAAGTGCTTTTCTTTAGTTAATGATTACAAGTTATTTTCCGGTTCTAACTGTCCTGTCAAACAAGAGTATAATGTAATAAAATAGGGAGTTTTCTTTGTCGAAGAGGAATCCCACGTCACATGGAGAAGTGCATTTATATTAGAAGGAATCGTAAACCCAATATTTTCAAGGCTTCGGGCTAAAGCATCACCACTTTCTGAAGAATGAATTCCACAATTCTAAATAAGTTTTTGTTAGTTACTTTGCTTGTTTATAGTAATTATGCAAATTCAAATATGTTTTGAGCACTTCTCCGTACTTACTATATTATTTTACGCTCAACGTTTTAAATGAAGGAAATTAAGAGGAAAGGAAAATATACTTTGTTTGGAATAGAGGAAAAAGGGGAAGAAAAATAGGAATATTTGAAAACAAAATATAAAAAGGAGGAAGAGAAAGAAAATGGATTTATTTTCATCTTAAAGATTTCTTCCAAATTGAAAGGAAGTTTCCATGTACAATTTGTTTTCACCGTCCTATTTGTTCTGCATAGTAATTCTTTTACATAATTTTAATTTATATTATCAAAAAATGAAAATCTTTTTAATTTTTTTATTGTTCATTCTAACTTATAATATATACTTTCGATAAATAATTCTTAACCAACAAAATTTTATTAATTATCCCTGTTTTATATGAATTACTCATTAATTTATATAAATTTTAAATGAGATTTTGATGTAAATGAAAAATCAAGTCTCCAATTCAAGTACTATAAGATTAAATATCTATTACCAAGCTAAAAATATATAAATTATCAAATAAATTATTATTATTATATTTTTCAAAATAAATAATTTATGAATAAAATGATAATAATCCTTAAAAATTAAATAAATTAAGAAATTGGTAAGAAACTCAATTGATAATTTTTTATTTAATTTATTTTCTATTTATCAATTGTAATGATAAATTTATCATTTTATATGATATATTAAGATTTATTTTTTATATATTTTGCATCCTTATTTTCTTTCATTCATTCCAAACATAAAACATAAAGAAATAAAATAGAAGAAAAAATTCCAATTTCTTAAACAAAGATTTTTTGATTTTTTTTGGTAATTTTGTTAAGTTTATTTATTTAAAATGTCTACGCATATTTGATAAACCAATAAATAAATAAGTTGAAGTTATTGAGTTATTATATATAAAACATGTATATTTTAACATATTTAATGAAGGGAGTTATTTTGTTTACCTTTTGAAAATTGTTTGTGTTGGTTTATCTAGATTTGTGCCACAATATGAAAAACAAATTTTATCAAAAATTATAAAAATAGATGATAAACATTCTGCTCTTTTATTTTTCAGTTTATATTATTTAATTCCTGTTTAAAGCTTGGTATTATACAAAAATAAAAAAAAACATTATCAATTTTCATAAATTCAGTGATTACTTAGAAAAGCAAGCAATAGATACCTTCTATTACGTTAATTATTCTTACTACTTGTTTAAAAGGCATGTCAAAAAAATGTTTTATAAGAAAAGAGCAAATAAAGTATGTACTTATATGTGTGTACATCAAAACTCATGAATATTACAAATATTATACTTCTAAAATATAATATAAATGATGCTCTTTTAAAAAAGAAACCTTTTATATTTTTAATTTTATAAATGAAATAAAATATTTTATCAAATGAATGGAAGAATGAAAAGTAAGAAGACTCTATTTTTCTTCCTCTTTTAGAGAAAACTTGCATAATCACCACACGGAAGCCCCTCCTCCCCCGTTTGTTATCCAAATAAAGGATAAATTTGTACATAAAACTTTTATGAGGATTCTAATTTATGATTATTTAGTTATTTGAATTGTATATTATGATTACATATATAAACATTTATTTAAAAGTATCATTTTTATTTCTTAAAATGTATTCATGATTTATCGTCTTAATATGATAAAAAAAATCTAAAGTTTAATTCTTGATAATTTTATTATTTTAAAAAAAATTATCCTATATTATATAATCTATTAATCCATGTTAGGCATCCTAATAAATAAAAGAAAGATAATGGCATTCTAAGTTGTGCTATTTAAGTTTTGGACGATAATGTAATGTAGAGGTTCATGAACTTGTCATTACTTGTTTCGGATCACAAGCTCTACATTATATAAATTCGCGTAAACTTGATGCACACAAGTGTTGATGTTTACTAGTGTCATTTTGATCTTAATCTGTCTATATATGCATATGCTTGTTAGTTTTCTTATGCTGGAAAATACCTCCACACCAAGTACACAAAAGCTAATAAGATTGCTTTATTTCGTATGGTACATACAGTTTATAGCTAATTTTTGCATTTATTATCGTACAGGTGCATACCTTACAGATACAAAAATGGGAATCAAAATTCCTTTAATATTGAAGAAAATGTGGAAGTGCTTCTCATTAGTTCACAGAAAGGACAAAGGAAAGGAAAAGGGATGTTATTTCCTAAGGTGCACAATCAATTGCAGCTCTCATTTGTTGGATTATGTAAATCAATCTGAGTTAAGTTAATAAAGTTGTTTTATTCTGAATTTTAAACTCACTTTATCTTCAGTTTTTGTGATTAATTATGATTTAAAATAAAAATACTATATTTTTATTGTTCTCATTTAATAGATCAAATCTAAATAAATATTTTTAGCAAATAATATTGGTTTGGACATTTTAGTTTACTAAGCTAACATGCTTTTGCTTTTCAATATAATTAACCTATACTGAATTCAGGGAGGTTGGGAATTAGATGAAACCATGAAAGAGGCAGCTTCAAGAGAGACACTAGAGGAAGCTGGAGTTCGAGGCATCGTTGATGAGGTTCGATCTTCATTCTTTCAAGTCAACTGAAGCGAAGATCAGTGCCATATCTATAGCAAAGTTTGTTTATTAATCAAAGTTCTTAGGATTGAGCAACTTATATCGGAAAAGTTGGGATCATATATAACTAGAAATTGGCTACCAAAATGCTTTTTAAGTTGGTTTGGTTTCCTTAAGTTGTAGTATTTATTGAATGTTTGGTGTTCATATTCTGGACCTTGTTTCCTTGCAGTATGCATTAGGTAAATGGACTTTCAAGAGCAAAACGCATGACACCTATTATGAAGGTTACATGTTCCCCTTACTTGTCCAAGAGCAATTAGACTTGTGGCCTGAGAAGAATGTTCGCCAAAGGAAATGGGTATGTAATCATGATCATGCTATTCTCGTTGCTTGCATTAAATTCATATGCATGAACTACAGTGATATAAAATTCGCCGAACCATGATAAATTATGCATAACTTGTCACAATTGAACAGTTCTAGATATTATGAACATGTAAGACGCCTTGAAATAGGAAATAACTAGGAAGGAGAAAATGGCATGATACGCTGAATTTGGTTTTGGGTGGCGTGTATAGATGAAAGTGGGAGATGCAAAGGATAGCTGTCAACATTGGTGGATGAAAGAAGCATTGGATAGACTAATTAATCGTCTCAACTCACAGCAGCAACTTCATTAACAGATGAGTAGAATTGTAGATTTCATTCCTGCAAGCAACCAGACCAACTTGTAAATACGCAATTTGTGCAAGGAAAAAGAGCGTTTCTTGCCGTCTCTTGCTTAGGATTTCAGTTGTCCGTCTGTGTTAGATTCTTACAACTCCGTAGGATCTTTTGGCATTTTTTTAACAATAAGCCGGGTTTATTATACCAAATGACACTGTTGTTTTGTCGGTTTCCAAAATGGTCACTGATTTCAATTTTTTTTCTTTTCAGTACTTGAACTTCAATTTTTTTGCTTCCGGTTGATTAAATACACACATGGCAGACCGGCAGAAGAATATTCCATGAATATTCTGTTGGATCG
>CANYBF011375084.1:0-16930 GCA_948192965.1 Dalechampia spathulata | reverse complement strand
TGTTGGGAAAGACAATTGAAAACAGTAAAAAATAGACTTCTTATTGAACTTGTAGAAACTGCTATATAAAACATCAATTATGCCTATGTATATATAGGCTTACATTGTAACAGAAAATAAAGAAAATCCTGGAAACAAATTAATTTTACCAGATTTATTGCCCACTAAACAAAACATGCTTAAGACTAGGAACTGAACGAGTAGCAGCTAATAATTCTCCACAAGACTTTGTCAATCTTTGAATCACATTTCAACACCTCTATATTACCACCCCTAACTCACTAAACTCAAAAGCTAAATATGCAACATCTAAGGATATAAGCTACATCAATTTTTATAAGGGATCCATAAAGGATGACCTCAATCCTTACAAGGTGGATTTTAATTGAGTACTTTCCTACCATAAAAGGTAAAGGATTAACTTGTTACATCCCTAACCTACTCGAAGTCAAGGACAAGGAAGATTGATCAAAATTGGGAGTAGCTTGGCTAAGCTGGAAGCGAGGAATTCATTGCACACCTTAAAAAGGAACATTATCTAAAGAAGTTCCCCTGGGGTGTATGATACTAGAAAGATACAGTAAAAAGGTATGCAGATTGAAAAAATCATTATACGGGCTAAAACAATCTCTAAAAGCATGGTTTGGAAGATTCACAAAGTCGATGAAAGCATTTGAATGCCATTAGTTCAACTCATACCATACTTTATTTTTAAAGAAACAAAAGGGTAAGATTGTTGCCCTTATTGAATATGTGGATGACATGGTAGTTATAGGAAATGATGCAAACGAAAGAGAGGCACTACAAAAATACTTGTTCAAGGAATTTGAGATGAAATATTTGGGTTCCTTGAATTATTTTCTTAGAATTGAAGTCTCTAAATCTAAGGAATGTATTTTTATCCTAAAGAAAATATGCATTAGAGTTATTACATGAAAATGGTATGTTAGTACGTCAACTAGCTAATTCTTCAATAAAAGAAGGTCTAAAGTTATGTATCGAAGCAAATCAAGTGCTAATTGATAAAGGAAGATATCA
Organism: Dalechampia spathulata; assembly: GCA_948192965.1. Taxonomy (NCBI): domain Eukaryota; kingdom Viridiplantae; phylum Streptophyta; class Magnoliopsida; order Malpighiales; family Euphorbiaceae; genus Dalechampia; species Dalechampia spathulata. The sequence continues at coordinate 15,892 of CANYBF011375084.1, read as the reverse complement.
AAGACTTGTCGGAAGGTTAATGTACTTAGCTCACATAAGACCAGATCTTGCTTATGCATTAAGTGTTGTAAGTCAATATATACACAATCCTGATGAACAACACATCAATGTTGTCATGTGTATTTTGAGATATATAAAGTCTGCTCTTAGAAAAGGAATATTGTTCACCAAAACTGTGAGCCATCAAGACATCATAGTGTATACATATGTTGATTGGATAGGGGCAATAGATGATAGGAGATCAACTTCAAGTTACTTCACTTTTGTATGAGGTAATCTAGTTACTTGGAGAAGTAAAAAATAAAACATTTTTTCAGCTCAATTGCAAAAGTTGAATTCCAAGTATGACATTTAGATTATATGAAGCTTTATGGTTGAAGCTCCTTCTATAAGAGTTAGGTTATTTAAATTAGTGGCCAACCTGTTTATATTATGATAATAGAGCTACATGTGACATTGCCCACAATCCAGTCTAATATGACCGAACAAAACAAGTTAAGGTGGATAGATTTTTTATCAAGGAAAAGTTAGAAGAGAAAACTTTAGAGTTGCCAATAATTTGGTCTGAAAATCAATTTGTTGATATTTTGACTAAAATGGTCTCAAGTTAAATATTCTTAAAATCTCTTAACAAAGTTGGGCATGTATGATATCTATGCACCAACTTGAGGAGGAGTGTTAAGATTTTCGTTGTTAAATCTCTCTTTTTCCATCTCTCTTTCTTTCATGGATTATAGTTTTGTGTAACCTTTGTAAATCTTTTCTTTCTTAGTTTAGAGCTAATTAGTCTCCATTTTTCTTCCTCTTTTACCTCTTAGATTTCAGCTTAGTTGTAATATAAATTCTCTTCATATATACTGGTTGTAATATAATTTTCTAAGAAAAGCAACAAATTAATATTTTCTTTTCAAGTTATCCATATCACCTTCAATGTACGTATTGTTTTGAAAGATATATGTAACTAAAATCTTGGCAAAATTATTATAAAATTGGAAGGATAATCGATAAAAACTTTCTATTTCTCCATATAATAACCCTTAATGCAAGTATATTTTAATGAAGAAATAAATTGCATTAAATATGCAATCTACTTAACGAGATGTTAGAATATTTTCAAAAGAATCCAATTCAAAAATCAAACATTGCAATCATATATTTATCATTTAATAAAGCAACCATGATTATAAGATAATATCTCTAATAATTTTCATAAATCCAGCCATAATAAAATAATATTGTTTTTAAAAATCAAACATTAATGATGTAATATCCAAATTATTTAACCAGCAAATATATTTAAATAATTTTCAATAAATTTAATAACAAAATAATATTCAAATTTAAAACTCTATCAAATAAGCAACAAATTTGCTCCATAAATGATAGAATATTATGTATAAATTTCCAGTTCAAAAGTGTGAAACCTTCTCTTATAGAGTTCATGTAATGAAGGCTCATCAAATAATGAAAATATAATATTTTATAATATACCATAATTGTAGCAAAACATTTATTTATCCAATAAATCTTCTTTGAAAAATTCAAATAAAAAATTTACAAAAATAAACTTATAAAACTCATTGAGAAATTTATCAATTTTTATTTTCTATCAAAAGTGATATATAACCTTGAGTCATTAGTCAATTTTTAGAATTTGTGGATTAAAGATTACATGATTGGTCAATCTATGTTCTTATTATTTTTGTATAAATTTGATTATATTGAAGAAGTAAATATGTTTTGCTTTGAAATTTTAATTTTCATCCAATGTGCATATTTCAATAATTCATTAAAAAGGTTTATATTTGAATATAGACTTTACCTTTAGTTCTGGTTGAGGATAAGCAAAAGGCTAAGTTGAAGTTAATTTGATAATATAAATATTTAAATGGTGCATGGTTGAATCTTGGTCTTCCTTGTCTGTTTTGATTTAAAGTTGATAATTTGATGCTTAATATGTAGAGTTTTATAATTTTAGGTGAGATTTAAAGGAACTAAGAGGTTGTTTGGCTGAGCTTGTAAAAATTAGCTTATAAGCATTAAGTGCTTACAAGATAATTTGAGCTTTGTAAATATTAAAAATTTTAAATAGTTAAGCGTTTGGTTAAAAGAACTTATAAGTGATTGATAAACATATGAAGTGTTTGGTAAAAACTAGCTTATAAGTAAATTTATTATTAAGATGACGAAAAAAGACAGTTATCTTATCAACCCTCCTTAACGCTTTTTAAAGAATTCGACAGTAATTTAAAGAGCTTTCAATGAAATTTGAAGTATCAGGAAGTTGTGGGGGATGGTGTTGTAGGTCATACAAGTTGATAGAAATGAAGAAATTATGCTTTTAGAACATTGAATAGTGACTCATTAAACAATATTTAAACTCACAAAAACATTAAGAATTTCTACTTGAACATTGTTTAGTATTTTATACATAAAATTTGCTACAACACACTGATTGAGGTGATTCAAAATGCTATGAAAAATTAAGAGAAATGCTACATATTTCATGCAATTCAAAATTCCTCATGAAATCAACTAGTAATCCTAATTTGACTTGAAGGGTGAGTTTTCACTTAAGGGTATTATAAATAGAACAAAATACTAAGGCTATGTTTAGGAGGAGCATAAAGTAAGAGAAGAGTCATCAAAGTATGGTAAAGTAAAGTAATAAAAACTAATATAAGACATATAACCTCAAACCTTTCGAAACATTCTAATTTAGATGTTTAAAATTTGAAGGTTTTTGAGGGTTAATTAACCTTTCTAGATCCTTAAGTTCCTCTAGAATCCTTCCTCTGAACTACTCTTTTTAATTTTACCTTCCCTTGTGAACACTTCTCCTAAACAAAACATAGTATTAGAAAGCTTTTCATATTTTCAAAGCCATCATTGGGTTTTAATTTTCCTCGTCTTCTTTTTTCTTTTTTTTCAAGATCAAGATTTTGGTAGGGCAAAGATTTAAATGAAGATCTAAGAACTTCATGTTCAGAGAGTGATCCAAGATTTCAATATTAAATGAATAATTTTCTTTCTACTATCATTTTTATTACGATTATTGACTTTTATTCTTGTGGTTGTGTGTTGTTATTGAAAATGTTTTGTTAAATCTAGTTAAAAAGAAATGAGTCGTTAAAGCCATAATTGTTAGTGATGATCTAATACAAATGGACTGTTTTTGTAATTAGTGAATTAAGAGTCAATATATGTATTTAATGTTTGTCCTTGTAATAGATGGATTAAGTAGCTAAGTGTTGTTATATTGGATCAGTGATTTATTATTGATTTGTTTTATCATTGGAAATGGAATATATATCTCGTTTTTCTTCATTTTTCCAAGAATAATCAAAATTCTCTCTATTTTATCTTCTGCAAACGCCAGATGATCCCTTCTACAACCCATTAATTCCTTGTACGATGAAGATACCAACTTTCTTCATTCCTAAACCCAAATCCCAGCCCTTTTGTTTTAATGGTTGTTTCACCTTTTTCTTCTTTTCAATCATCATCCTATCATTCACAGAAACACTGATCTCTTAGTGACTTGCCAAAAGTAATGTTGCTACGATTCTTGATTGTATAAACCCACAAGATATTCGCAAATCTAGCAAGATTTTAAGGAACCTTTCATGGTGCTTCTTAATTAATGCTGTTTGGAAGTCTAAATTGCTTCTAAATCGTTTCCATTCTTGAAAGAATTGCCAAGGAAATTGAGAGAGATTTGTACCATTTTGCCAATCAGATTCAAGGTACCCAATCTTTTCGGATGTTTCTTCCATTTGGATAACGAGAAATTAGGAATCTTTTTTCCCTTCTTTTAAGTTATTATTGAAGAACTAATTCTAAAATACACATGTTAGTCTGTGTGAAATTGAAGGTATTCCGTTTAATCGATGAGTAGAAAGCCATTTTTATCAGCTTCAGATGATGGTATAAAAAGCAAATAATCATTTAACAATTGGCTTGATAGAGAAATAAGAGTCATACTCACTGGAAACTGATGCATCCCAATTCACTGGAAAGTAAGTCGAACATGTTTCTGCGAATCAAAAATAAGGAATCCATCGGATAATCATGAATTTCCCGACTTACACTTCACGATGGAACCGCAAAGCATTCATCTTGGCAAAGACAGGTACCAGAATACTTGCGAGTGGTATACAAACATTACTCCTTCCGTTTTCAAATGTGTATGGCATGTCGGGTGAGATTTACGGTCCCTTTCGACAATGCGAATAATCAAAAAGAGAGAAAGAGACGTATCGACATAATCAAAATCATCAGTGATTTTATTGGAGCATAGATTTATAGATCCAATGATAAAAAGGATTAACAAGGGTAGCTACAGATACAAGCATCATCAGTGCTACAACTCCCAGAAGCTCCATTTTGAACTATTGTAATGCATTTATTATTACATTCATCGATTTTGCAGCCTCCCTTATACAATATCTTCTGGCAATCTCCATTTACCGTCACTATTTCTTCACTTCCTGCACCCATTTCACAACATTATTAGCCTTCTTTTTCATACCTTTTCAGACCAAAATTATATATTCATATGGATATATACACACACACACATGAGTCATACATATCATTATTATCTTCGTAAAAGAGATGCAAAGTTTACTGTCTCTAAATTAAAAACCTCAGATTCATTGCTTAATTAACTTATACCATGTAATTCCAAAATTAATATATACACAAAAACCTACATGTTGAAAATATAGTATAGGAACACTAAAGAGTTTTTGCTCCTTGGATGGAGTGTTCAAGGCCCTAAAGGTGAATGATGGTTTGAACTTGAAACGTGGATATGTATTACAACTATTTTATGTTGAATTTAATCAATTAATAATTACAATTTTTATGAATCAAACTCTAAGGCTTTAAATTACAGAAATTTTGATATCATATCAAAAAATCATTCAATGCAAAAATTATTAGCTATTAATATATCATATACGTTAACAAAAGATCTAATGTAAAAGTATAAAAATAAGAAAAATAATATAAAAATGTCAAAATTATTACCATTAGCAAGAAAGAGAAGAAGAAGAATGGCAAGAATTGAAAGGGTCCTCATGATGAATGAAGCTTTGTGTACGATATTGGAAGGAAATATGATATTGTGGGAGAAAGATGGGATCTGCTCTTGGAGGAAAATTATCGATCCGTATTTATAAGAATAAATATATTTTTTCTTAGAAAATAATTAATAATTTTTGAAAAAATTGGTCTCAATAAATAAAAAAAAAGGGATAATACTTGTATCATGAATCACTATTATTCAAGATTCAAGAAATGTAGGATTTATATCAGAGACTCGAACTCGAGATCTATTAATCAAATGAATAAAAATTTATATAGTCCCTTTTAAGCGCTTCATGATGAATAATATTTTTTTAAAATAATATGCTTATTTTCCATTTATGATTAGGGAAAAATTATTGGAAGAATTTTATTTTTTATGTATGATTATAAATATATATCAATGTATGATTTATATATTAATTAATGCAATTATCATCCTATTTAAAATGAAATTATTTTTATTGAAGACTGATGAAAAATGCTTCAAATTTTGTTAAGATTTACGACTTCATTTTGCTGGTGTTTTACTCCTTTTATATTAAATCATTTCCTTTTACAGTATATTATTCATATTCCATTTTTTTATTTTAATATTTATTTTACTTGTTTTTTTTTTCAGCTTAAGTTTTAATATCAAATACTTTAATCATTATATCAAAATAATAATAATAATAATCATATAATTTACTTGGTAACACAAATTAATTACTATGTTTAGAATAAATTACAAAAATATTTACAACACAAAAAGGTCATAATGATATTTCATTTAACTGTTTTAGAGATAATATAGCCCAATTTAATTATTACCTAAATTGCTCAATTGAGTGTGTGTGTGTATATATATATTATTTTAAACTAAATACAAACTTTTTTATAATTATATGAAATTAAATAAATGCAATGTTATTGGTTGAATTGCAGAAAATAATTATCAATTATATATATATATATGTATATTATACATATAAAATATGCATCATAGATAATTAAATTAAATTCAACATGAAACACACATAAATAACTTATATTAAATATTCATATTGAAAACTTTATTATATATTACTAGTAGGATATCTAATTATATTTGATGATTTAATTATATTGTTATGAATTTTTAATATAACGAAATAATAATAATAATATTATTATTAAATATTATTAATAATATTATTTCTAATTAATAATAGTTATTATTAATTTGTTATTTTATATTAAATAAACTAAATTATTACTAACAATGGAGCAAATAATAGAAAAGGAATTTCTATTCCACTTTAAACATTAATATTTATCATAATTTGTTATTTATCATTTAAAACATATATAAATTGTATACGTAATAATTTAGCATTGCTAAAGTCAGCTATAAAAGATTTGGTAAATCCAATTGAAAATTTAAGAACTATCAAGAAAAAAAATATTATAAGTTGATTTCATTCATATTTATGATATAATTATATTTATGTTAATCAAGTTATAATTATCTACAAAATTATAATTAATTATTACTTATTTGTATTATATTGATATACTATTTTATACACTTTTATATCATATTAACTTTTTTTATATTAAATTATACAGATATTAAGTTTTATTATCAATATATCTTATGGGTTCATAATTGTTTGGAGAAGAAATTTTTGAGAGATTTTCTTAAGATTTAGTTCCTTATTTGTCATATAAATAGAGATTTATATATGATATTAATTTTGTTACACCTTTTTTGCTTATATTTTACTCCTTTTATAAAAATCATTTCCTTTTATTGTACAATATTCCCTATTCTGTTTTTGTTTTTCAATATTCATTTCTCATTTTCTGCCTTCCACTTGAAATTATGTCAATTTTGTACTTTCCATAATAGTTTTTTGGTAAATCTCATTCACAATCATTAAAATAAAACTTTTCATTATAATTTTTAATATAAATTGATATCATAAGATTTATTTATTATTTTATTTTTGATAATATTATCTATAATCCTTCTAATGTTAATTACACAAATCATATCAAATGTTTTAGTCATTGCATCAAAATGATACCAATACTTTAATTTACTTACATCTTATAACATAATTTAATTATTGAATTTAGATCAATGTCAAAAAAATATTTATAACTCAAAAATATTGAGTTGAAAGATTGAAATGATATTTGATTTAAGATTTTTAATTATAAGGTGGTATTAACATACCTATATTTTCCAAAAAGGAAAATTACATCAACTATCATTTTTTGGTTTTCATTTTACTAAATTTCATTTCAACCAAAAATTTTAAATTTTTATCAAGTTAAGATTAAATTTACCTCTTTATCCTTTTATTATTATTATTATACATTATTTTCCTCCAATCTTTCATCATTTTAGAAACCCTAGCCATCAGTAACTATCACTACCATCATCACTTACAATGCAAGCACCACCATCATCCACACTTTCATCTTACTATTAGACACTCCTGTATCTTCATAACTTTACTCCAACCATCACACTTGGATGTTTCCTTGGTTTCATATTTTTTTATTTTCTTTCCTTTATTTTTTTTGTTGTTTTTCCAAATTTAGTCTACTAGTTTTGTTCATTAGTTCTTTATGTTGATTTTATTGGAATGGTAAATAGGAATAAATAAACATATCTCATATGATATATTTTGATGTATATATATTTGTCATATTATGTATATTGATATATATGTACTTACTAATATATATCATATGGTAAACTAATATATATCATATGGTACATACATATTTATCAAAATATATCATGATGTATATGTATATATACATATATACACACTATATGATATAAATGTATCTACAAATATTTACCATTAGAACAACACATAAATTTTAAAAGTTTTAATAGCAAAAACATTGACAACATAAATAATAAATTTCAAAATAAAGAAACATATCATTTGTTTTGACTTTTTTATGTTTGTTGATGATTTTATCTTGAAGTTTGTTGTTTTTTATTATTTAATTTTGATTTTATATTTTGTTAATTAATGATGATCATTAAGGGTGATCAAAGATCACCATAATAATGATAACTTCAAATAGTAATGATTAACAATTATATTAGTTGTAGATAGTTAATAACAGTTATGATAGTAAAGGCGATAGTGTGATGTTAGTCCAAAGCAATGGTTAAGAGGGGTGAATTGATAAATTAAAAATTTGAAAACTTTTTAACAAACTAATTTAAAAATTAGTGAACTCAGTTAAATTGTAGCAAACTAATTTTGATAAAATAAAGCACTAAGTAATCAATTCAAAAAATAAATAAAAATTATGAAAATTAAGTTATTATTTTTTACAAAACTCCCTCTTAGGAAAACAATTAATTAGACAAAGTGAAATCTTTTTTATGAAAGTTTTTAAAATAATAAATTGTTGAAAATCAGTAAGCTAAAAAAAAAGAGAAATGAAAAGAACATTGAACACTTCTATGTATAATGGTTTGACCTAAATGTCTACATTCACTTTTTCAAAATCAATGTTTCAAGACTCCACTATATCAAAATACTATAACAAGTTTTCAAAGCTAACATGAAACATTTACAAACAAGAGCCTTAAGTAAGCTAATTCATAATCTACAAGTATTAGCATACTAACTTAAAAACCAAAATCAAGTGATCCGATATCACTTCATACACAAGTCAATATAGGAGATGTGAAAATCCTCTCAAAAAGGAATATTATAAGATGAATAAAAGCTCTCACAACCTAATACAATTTCCTATGAAAAGTTAGGGTGAATAGTACAAAATGGCATTGTTCTTACCTCCAATTTCAAAATGGTCACTGATTTTCAATTTATTTCTTTTTGGTACCTGAATTTTAATTTTTTTCAATCAGAGCTTTTCAGATGAATAAATGCAGATGTGCCTGATCGGTGGAGGAATATTCCATGAATATTAGATGATGTGGCATGCATTAAAGGTTGGCTGCCATGTAAGCAAATCAAATAGACACATTAAAAATGTTGAGTGCCATGTCAGCAAATAAAAATAGGATATATGTACGTCATATCATTCGAAACATGACACATGTACGCCACCTCATTCATGTTTCCACGTGTACGTCACATCATCCATGTTTGCCACATCATTGAATATGATGCGGGATACACATGAAAAAAATGGATGATGTGGCATACATATGTCATGTTTCTATTTGTCGACGTGATACTCAATTTTTTGCTTACCACATCATGGAATATTCTTAGAATATTCCTTTTCAGGTAGCCACATCAGCAAAAAATGATGAAAAAATCATTTAGAAATCTCCCGTTGGAAAAAATTGAAAGTTTAGGTACTAAAAAAAATAAATTGAAAACCAGTGATCATTTTGAAAATAGAGGTAAAATGAGTGTAATTTAGTACTATTCACCCACAAAGTTAAGAATAAATATTAAATATGAAACTTTTAATTATTTTTAGATGCCTGAAAATAATCTTTATGTATTTTATGTATCAAATGTATTCAAAAGCTCACATATTTATACTATTTGAAAACAAGTAAGTTAACTTTTCAAAATCAAATCTAAAAATAGTTTTAATTACATCAAATTAGCAAACTAATTTGAAGTAATAGATAGTTATAATTTAAATTCAATTTTTGAAAAACTTTCAATCTTTGAATTATGAAAATTAATTTAAAAACTTACTTTTGATAAAAATATTTTTGATTTCTAAAGAGAGTTATGATAATATAATTTATTTACTAGAATTTGGTATTTTTATTTATTACTATTGCTGTTAAATTAAAGAAGTATCTTTTACAATTGTTTAACAATTAAAGTTAGTCATAAAGTGTGTCTTAGCTAATTCATACTTAATAAATGATTGATTATAAAAGTATTTTTCTTATCATTATAATCGATTTAATGAAATTGTTAGAAATTATTTATGAATCAATTATCAAGCAAATAATAGAAAATGAGATTATACTTTTGATAGAGAGTTTTCTTTCATTAATAATTTTTTGAAAATTATTATTATTGAATTATTTTTCTTTTTTTCTAAAATTTCATTTTATTGATTCTTTACAAAAGTACTGAATTCTTATTATTCCTTATGACATTGACTTTGTTTTCATTAATATAAATTAATTCAAAAAAGGTCGAAAAAAACTTTATGTTTTCATGTTCATCAACACATAAAATAATGTGTTCATCATATTTATATGCAAGATTTATTAATAGTTAACTATCATTATGGACTAGTATTGACTATCTTTGACTAATATTGACCATTATTGACATGTATTATTTGACTAACCCTAACCATTTTTGATTGGTATCAACCAATGACTAGTCACTTATGATCAGTGATCAATCAACAATTATCAATGATACTATATTTAAATAGAAGATGAATAAAAATAATTAAGCAAATTAAGATCGATTAAAAAATCAAATTTAATGGTTAACTGATTTGATGGTTTAGATTTAGATTTTGACATTTTATTAAATGTAACATAACAGATGCATTATAAACAAACTATTTAGTAACAATTATGCATGTTTAATTTCAATGATAAGTGACATTTTCATCTTTTACAAGGTTCTAGGTTCAAATTTGATATAGGAGTATTTTAAGCTTTTTAAGCTTAATTTTTCTATTTCCTTAAAATCTTTTTTTTGGAGCAATAAATGAATCATTGATTGAAATTATTTTTTATAATTACACAATCATCATTTTATAATCAATTTTATTGGAATTAGGAACATATCAAGATGTAATTTTTTTCCATTATATCTTCTTTCAAATCTTTACAAATTGTTTATTACTTTGAACTTAAAGAATAAAAAAGATTAGTTTTTGAATTTGGACCAAGCACATATTATGATCAATTCATAAAGAATTTTTTTTATGATCAATTTGAAGTGAGTTACAAATTATTTATTCCTTTAAATTAATGTGATTGTTATTTAATGTTGAGTAATAAGATAATTTTTAAAATAATGATTTTCTTTGCATGGTAAAAATCAAATTGAAATTTGTTTTGTTAAGTTTAAAAGAGTGAACAATTTATTAATCACTTCAAAAATTATAACATGATAATAATTTAACATTGTTGAAAAGAAGAAAATGTGAAATTTGTTAGATTTTAGGGAAATAAGAAAAAGGTAGGATTAAATTTAATGGCAAAGAATTCATTCTTTGCTTAGTAGAAATTCATGAGATACACATGACCATATAATATATACATTTGAAATATATATATATATATTTATTTTTAATTTAGTTATTCATGTGAGAAACGTGATTATTAATCAAAGATTATAAATATGTTTTATGTATTAATTAACATCATAAATAAATATGTAAAACATTAATTAATTCATAAATTTTAACATAACAAACAAGCGTAACATATTGCATAAATATAAGGAAAATCTTTCATGCTTACATATGAAATAGAAGCCAACATCTAACATAATTAAAGTATCCTTTTTTTAAGCAAAGGTTGATTTAATTTTCAAATTTTCCTTTGACTTTCACAACATTTAAGTGTATGTATAAAGTTAACATAATTATTCAAATTTATTAGTAACTCCTTATTTTTCACTCCAATAGCACATTATTTTTTTTATAAACGTTAAGTACCAAAGATAATTCTAAATCTGTTGGAGTTTCATAATAACTAAGTTATTTCAAAAGACAATATCCTACATCCCTTTCCTATGAGTTCAATATTGGGTTTATATATGTCTTTATTATTTTGGGTTATTAAAAGGCTTGAGTAGAGGGCAAGCCCTCACACACATAGAGTTGGGCCGAAAGTCCAAATTGGATGGATTTCCACCCTCCCTTATGCACGAGCATTTACGGACATAAATGTCGTTTATTCATGGGGTCCCAATATCTGACTTGTCACATCCACGTTAGAGACCTTAGGAGTTTTGCATAAATGTGTGTGTATGTGTTAGATGAATGGTAAGATTGAGGTATTTGATGATATGTGGATTTTTGTGTATGGCGATATATGTATCTATCTCTTTATGTATTGTGATGTATATATATCTGTTTTATTGGTGTTGCTATCACCTTATTGAGAAGCATGTCTTCTTGGTTGGTTGAGGGCCAGTCATTATGTTTATGTAGGGGTGAATTAGAAGTGTTGTTAGGTGAGACATTGGTTTTGGGTACAGGTATTGTGAGAGAATAGGCTTTCATTTAGTCTTAGCTTGATTTTAAGTTGTGGTATGGGCGTACAGGACTCCGTACGAGCGTACCAAATAGGGGAATGACCATATGGGCATGCCAAAGGGTGGTTTGGCCGTACGTGACCTCGCAGGAATTTGGGTTTGTCAGGTCAAATGTGGATGTACAGGCGTACCAAATGGGGTACGGGCGTACCGTCCCTCGCAGGAAATTATGCTTGTCAGGAGTTTTAGTTCGGTACAGACGTACCATGATCCGTACGGCCGTACGTGACTTAAGTTTGACAAGTCAAAGGATAAGTATTACAGGTTCTTTCATTGTTTATCAGTTTAAAACCCTTCTAAACCCTCTTAAACCCTTATTAGCAGCTGGGGGAAGAGTGCTTGGTGGTTTTTAAAGAGTGAGGACTAGAAGTTAAGCTTGGTGGTCGATAAAGACGGGATTACAAGCCTTCTTTAGAAGTGTTTTGATTTCAGGTTTGTGCTAGTTTTGTGTGTATTGTTATGCTTGGCCTATTTCAATGCCGTATGACTTAAGTAAAGTCAAGGCATGACGTTTTGTGACTGGTTTGGTATCGCTTTGATACGATACGTTGCTGTTTGTTCCTTGCTTTCTCATGGAAAGAATGTATGTTCTCTTATGATATGAGGTATGTTTGCATGTGATGTATTTATGGCATGCATAGTGATGAAGGAGCACTAGATAAGAGAGAAAAGATAATGAGTATTAAGGGCAGAGCTTAGCTCTAGGCATACTGGGTCAACTAAGGTTTATGGGATTCCTTCAAGGAATCGTTTAGATGAATGACCTCCCAGAAGGGAGATGAGTCTTGAGACCTACCGTAGGGAAAAAGGTGCAAGGCACCGTACAGATATATGACCTCCTTCGGGAGATGAGTACCGGTACCTATCAGGACCTAGTATGTGCGAAAGGAATGTGCACAAATATTGGAAAACAAGAGTGAATGGAAAATGAGAGCGAGGAAGAATACATACATAATTGCACTCTTATTGCATGCTTGAGACACATATGTTACGATACTGATGTTATGCTATTAGTAGCGGATATATCGCTACGTGCATTCTATGTGGTTAATGACCTAGCCACATTGCATATATACTTGCTTATGTGTTCACTAGCACCACTGAGTTTATCTTAGCATTTGTCATTTGATGAATGTAGGTTCAGAGCCTTCGGGTGAGCGAGCGGAGAAGGAATAGAGGTTGTCAGCAGAGATAGATGGATCTCAAAGTGGTACTGGACCTTGAAGCACACTCCGGTTCCGTTTAGCTTGTAGCTTTATAGTCGTAGAGGCAGTAGTTATCCCGTATTTTGGTGTATATGATGTATAAACGGGGTATTATTGTTGGTTATGCACAGTTATTCTTAATATATATAATAGATAGTTCTTGGTTTTATTGCTTGACATGGTAAATGTATGCTTCGATGTCCAGGGTTATGGGTTTATTGTTCATACCATATACAGGGACGTGTCCCCATATGACGACTTTCGAACGTATCCCTTGTAGTATAGGCATCGGCTTTCTTTTGGAGGTCGCTGTCTATGCTACGGGAGCATATCACTCCAGGTATGGGCTGGGTGTGACATGACTTATTTTATGATTTATTTTTAAATATTTAGATTTTTTTGAATTTTTTCTTTCATTAAGACTTTTACCAAGTCTTACATTGACCTCTTTTGTATGTTATATTAATATTTCCCCCCTTAATTCTCTCTATTTTCCTACATTCGGCTACCACCTTTCTGAGATTCCATCAACTCTCTAATGTTCACCTTTGTCTTAAACTTCTATAAATAGTCACTTATACTTTGAAGTAAGACACACCAAAAACATTTCTCTAATCTCTTTCCCTTTCACTACTATAAGCTTACTAGTTCGGGTTTATCCCTGTGATTTTTTGTTGTTCCTGTACTTGCTTCTTGAAGTAAATGAACTCATTTTACTCTAGGAGGATTACTTCAAAAATATCCTTTAAGGGTAGTGCTTTAACATTACTCGAGTTGGAACATTTTTCATAACCTATTTTTGACCTATTTTACTTACAATCTTAAAGGATATTGATCGAATGTCAAATTGCATGTTTTCCATATATAAAATGATCTATTTTAGATTAGGGATTTGGTTAGAATAGTTGACTTGGTTATATTTTTGTATTTTACAGTCAAAAAGAAAGTTAAAATTATATTTTTACCATGTTTTGAAATTAAAGGCAGAATACAAGGCCGTATGACCAAGGCTTATGGGCATAAAAGCGAGCATAAAGACCTAATGAAGTTGATTTTCCATTTTAAATTCAAAAATTAGATAAGGATCAAATTTGAAAGTTTATAGAAGATAGGATTGACATTTATTTATTTATTTTAGTTTAGTTTATTCTGCTCCTATAAATAGGAGACTTATTCCTATTATAGGGAGTGTGAAATATTAGGAATTAAATTATTCTAGCTTCATTCTCTTTAATTTATTACTTTTATTATTTCTTTGTTTTATTTTGTGTTGCCGCCAATGATCTTGGCAATGTGCTTTTATTTCCCAATCAGAAGCAACACAATTAATTTATTGAAGATTATATGAGATCAAAATATTTCTAATTTCAATGGTAAACCACTATTTATTTTAACTCGGTAAATCATAGAACCATTATTAATTTCAGAGGTATGTGAAAAGAGCTCATCCCATATGTTCGATTATAATATATTACTATACGAGTTGTTTGATTCGTAACTATCACTCAACTTATTAGAGTAGCAATCAAAGTGTTAATCGAGGTAAAAGGTGTTTAAATTTTTTTGCGTTTTGACGATCTAGTTTGAACATGGTGGAGCTGGTTTTTAAGTGTTGACTTGAGTCGAGTTCTTCTAATCCTTTATGCAATTTCTGGAAGATTGTGTATGAATCTTATTCCATTGTGTCTGTTTAGGAACTAGAGATGATTGTAGAGCTGCTTCCTGGTCATCTTAATAATAAGGAAGACTTGGTTCACTCGAGGCTGTTCCTTGGTGTTCTATAATTGGCTTAGTGGATTTTACTGTTGGACTATAATTGAATCAATGATCATAATCTAATAATAAATAATTATAGCTTGCAATTGTGAAGTTTTTCCAAATTAATATTATTCCAAAATTAAATTTCATTTTTATTTCTTTTTCTCTGATAAATCAAAATTATTTTTATTTTTATTTTTATCGTAAAGAATCGAAGGATCATTCCATCCTTATCTTATCAATCCTTCTTCCACTATTGTAAAAATTGTTATATTTCTACATTGGGGAAGTAGGAATTAATTTTGATGGTTTTGATACCCGATCAAATTTTAGCACCATTACCGGGGACGGTTCTAAAATCTTTCGATTATTCTGTATAATACTTGAGTTATTTTTCATTATTAAAAAAAGAAAAATTACAAAAATATCTGAAGAGGCGATATGATGGTTGTTGATGGATGAACTGTCACACCCAGCCCACTGGGAGTAACATGCTCCCGTAGAATATATAATGACTTCCCCTTCAAGGAAACCATCATACACCCTACCAGGGATAACCGCTATTTTAGTATCGTGCATGTGACATGAATAAACAAGGGCAAGCAT
>CANYBF011374758.1:0-41032 GCA_948192965.1 Dalechampia spathulata | reverse complement strand
ATTATGTTAATTAATATTAAGCCATCCATTTTTCAAATTTAATAAGATAATTACATAAAATATATTATAATCTAATTTAATAATATACTAATCATAATTAATATAAAATAATACATTAATTATAATTAATAAATTTATTTTATGTAGTAATTTATATTAAAAGAAATTTATTTTATTGTTTATATTTGTTAGATTAATTTTTATATTTATTTTTGATAATTTTTAAAAAGTAATTAATGATAAATTAGTAGTAGTTATATTTAAATAAAATTTAAGAAGTTATAAATATAAATAAAATTAGTAATTTTTAACAAATAAAAATAAAATTTGTAGTATTTATATTTGAATAAAATTAGTAGTTTTTAACTTTGAATAAAATTTAGTAACTAACAAATATAAATAAAATGAGTAGTATTTATCTTTAAATTATACATTAATTTATATTTTTAATTTATTAATTTTAATAGTGATATAATATATTAATCATAATTAATATAAAATAATACATTAATTACAATTAATAAATTTATTTTGTGCATTAATTTATATTAAAAAATTTATTTTATTATTTTTATTTGTTAGATTAATTTTTATATTTATTTTTAATAAGTTCTAAAAAGTAATATTTGTCTTCACGTAAATTTTAAAAAATAATATTTATCTTTAAATTAAAATTTAAAAAATAATATTTATCTTTATATAAATTTTAAAAAATAATATTTATTTTTGAATTAAAATTAAGAAAGTAATATTTATCTTCATATAAATTTCTAAAAATAATATTTATTTTTAAATTATTAAAATTAAAAAAAAAGAGGTAGAATTATATTTTCACTTATATTTTTTAATATGTATATGATATATATAATCCGAGTTGTATAGTTTATATATTTAGGCAGTGAATCCATGCAAAGTAACCCATTTGCCTCATCTTTTGGGCCATTTATTTTAGTTTTTTGATTATTAATTACGTAAGTTGGAATCAAATAAATATTAATAAATAAAAAAGGAGAGAAATGAAAGTAGATATAATAAGAATCTCATTCTGACCCTAAAAGATTTTGTTCCCTAATTTCCACGATGCATGAACAATCCAAAACCCTTTTCATGTTTTTTTTTTTTTCATTTTAATTATTTTTCTAATCAATTCATAGGAAAACTACAAGGAATAATAACTTTTTTAAAAACTATATCAGTTTAATTTTAAATTTTATTTTTTAAAAATATTATTTACTTTTATCGTTCTTTATTAATTATATCAACTGAAAATCATAAAAACCGCTTTGATTTTTGATTATTTATTTTTCTTGTTATTGTGTTGTTTCATTTATTTATTTTTTATTAGTGGCTCTATTTTTGTTACTAATAATAAATATAAGTAAATTTATGTGTATATTTAATATTATTTTGGTTTTTTATTGTTTTATTTATTACAGTAAAAATATGAAAATGAATATATAATTTACGATTCTCTACTATATTTAATGATAATATATATATATATATAATTATAAATATATATCATCCAATGAATCAAAAAAGAAAATGGGTAAATAAAGTGTTATGCTTCCCCATTAGAAAAGGTAAAAACATATCATCATCATCTTCCATTAATTGAAGCACTCCAAGAAACCATAGATTCCTAGTCTTCGTAGTTTGGGATGAATGATATACAGGCAACAAACAATACACCATTAAGGTTCGATTTGTTAATAGAAATTTTTTAAATTCGTATAATCGAATTGAACCAATTGATAAATTATACGTTTTGATTGGAAATAAAAAAAAATATTATGGGGTCAATTTTTGTTTATGGGTTAGGTTTTCCTGGACCCTAAATCCAAGCATCACGTCAGCAACTTTCTTAAAAGGCAAGTATCCACGTTGATATCTAGGGTTTTCTGAACCCATCTCTTCCGTCTTCAACTTAGTCCTATAAAAGAAGGTATTTGCAGCATGAGTTAATGGCTTACCAATCAACCACTTTCCCTTTTTTCTTTTCATCAATATATGTACGTACTCCAACAGAAACAGATTTATTCATTTTCTTTTTCCTGGTCAAAGTATCAAATTGATCATCATCAAACAAATCTCAAGAAGCATCATCATCCAGAAGTCCATGCCCTTTAGCAAATGAAGAATACATACATACCTACATATATATATATATATATATATATATATATATATATATATATATATATATATTATATAGCCGTATAGTGGCAAGGAAAGAGAAAGCAATATATAGGGCAAAAGCATGCGAAGTACTGTTAGTATCGGATGTAGTGAATGCATAAATACAAAGAATCGTGGTCCATGCAAAAACCCAAAAAAGAAAAGGAGTTTTTGTTTTTCATTTTTTTTTGAATTTTCGACGTTAGATCTGTAATAAGTGACCGGATAATCCTATTTTGCAGGCATTTTACAAAATTTTTGAGGCAAGAGAAGTATAGTTTAAAAGACCCAAAAGAAGAAAATCAAAAGAAACCTTTGTTTTTTTGCTGGGTATGGCTTTCGTTCCTTACGCATGTGGCATCTTTCTCATCATCAATTATATTTATAGCCCTATCAAGAACCTAACCTATATATAATACTTTCTTTCTTTCTTTTTCTTAAAAAGATTTATAGGCCGGAGAGTGGAAGGACGGGGGTGGGGGTGGGGGTGGGGGTGGGGGAGGGAGAGGGAAAGATGGCTTCAATTTCAAGATTTCGAGCGTAGGAATCTTGTGACTGAAATTAATGAATCTTGTTCATTATTGGGACCATGTTCCTCTTCTTTCCATTAATTTACTCCTACATGGGTTTTTGAGAAACTATTCTAAATCCATTCCATTTCTTTCTCCACCCTTAAAAACATACCACTAGCTCGATTCTAAACAAACAATCTCTTACAAATAAGAAAAATCAATACATTATAATGTGTTCATATATTAAAAAACTATATAATAATATGAATCGAAAAAAATACATTTTCGAAACAATAAATGGAGTATTATTATTTTAAAGAATAGAGTGCGGGCATTGTAATTGAATCGATGTTAACATTTTACCGGTTTAATTGCATAGATCCATACAAGTTAAGTAGAGAGCAACATTTATATTGAAAAGGGAAGAGGCAAGCTTTTCGGTAGCTACACTCTTATTTCTTTCCTATTGCCATTTGAATGTATAGTAGTAGTCTAGAGTCTACACAGCAGGGACAGTAAAATAAGGCCAGCAAATGGTCTTTATATATATATATATACAGTTCATGTGGCTGCTTTTATTATCATTATCATCATCGTTATTATTATTATGCATCATGCACCTTGAAATATTCATTTATGAGGGAAAAGCCAATCTGTATAACATGCTAAGCTTTAATCTACAAAAGAATGTTGCTAGTTAGGGGAACATTTACAGAAACATGCCCCTTCAATTTCTGTTAATTTCTTATCATCTAAATTATCTTGTAAATTTTGCCTGCCTTCCTACGTTCAACGCCCGCATCATCCATCCCATGCTATCTCTGTCTCTCTCTCCATAAATATATTTATATATATGTATATATACACACAGGCGAGCTCATGCTGGGAGGATGCCATGGTCCTGGCAGGCCTTCAAGTGACTCCGTGACTGCTTATCAGTTATATGTTGATAGAGTGATCTCTTCCATAATCAAAAATCTTAAGTTCAACGATTAATGGAAATCTTAGAAAGTAAAAAATAACACTTGGGTTTATATATTCATGGGTATAGTTGGATTAAAAGGAGATATCTTATGTTACTTTGAAAATTCAGATTCAAGCCCTATAAGAAGTAAAAAATCATGTTTGTCTTTGGTCAATTTTTTTGGCATGTACATATACCAAATTTCCTGTGTTAGGCTGATGAGTGGGAAATTGCCTCTCTCATCGTTATGTACAGAATGCACATGTGATGGCATCATTCCATTTAAGGGCTACCCTTATCCTTACGGACCTTATTCCAGATTTCTCTTTTCCCTTTGTAAAGGACAATATATCCTCAATATTCAACCTTTCTCGCCATATCATATAGGGTCACTTACCCTAAAAAAGATGAACATCACATCTCACAACTATCCAATAGCCTCGGTACTTTATATTTTACTATATATAACTGTAACAACTTTAAAGAATCTGCAAATTATTTAATATTGATATGTAAAATCAAATTCATAATATATAAAATATGATGATATTAAAATTTTTTTATCAATTAAGATTCATGATTATTATTCAATGAAGGGTCATAATCCATCTAGACAACGAAATAAACAAATATGATATACTAAAAAAAATCTAAAACGCAAATATATATAAAACCTCTTTTTGCAAAATCCAAGCTTTAATCTTTACCAACTTAAACGTAAATGTACTTCAACTCAACTTATGATCTTGACCAGCTGGTCCGTTTAGTTCATCTTTGAATTCTCTTCCAACCGTTCTTCCTATGAGATGCATAAGTAAATTCCTTTCTGAATAAATCAAGATAAAGTATACATTAAATATTTATATACATATATAGCTAATCAGACTGTTGTAAGGAATGATTTTTGGTAATTTGTAAATGAACGCAAAATGGGAAAAAAATTGCAGGGCAGAAGTGGGATTAACTTGAGGGCTTAATGTCAAAAGTTTTGTCAAGTGGATAAACAGAAGAAGTGAGGAATGGTGTCGTAATTCCTGACAAGCCGTTTTTTGTTGTGTCAAGACAAATGCCCCTCCCACTTTGGAAGATTCCTATTAATTGCCATCAATTGATGACTTCCAAATTCAACAAACTAACCCAAATTTAATACGTTTTGCGGCTTCAGACATTATTGGAATGCCAACTCTCTTTACCAGGAAAAAAATGAAAGTATTCCAACTTTAAATTTCTGCCTTAATTGATTCATTATCGCATTAAAATATATATATGGTATTAAAAATTATTGATGTTAAAATGAGATAATAAATAAGGATAAAATATGTACATTTGTTATTAATATATATATCATCTTAAAATTTAAAATAAAATTGAACAAAATAATAACGGTCGATAATTGAATCTTTATTTTCGGATTCTGAAAACAATAAATAATTTATCCAAAATTCATGAGTGGGATTTAATATTAAACAAGGTGCATGAATATTCACATACCATGAAAAGGAATTTCTTGATCACAGACAAAGCTTCCTTCAAAAGGTACTTTAATGTGTGTAGAATTTAATCAATTTTGTTTAAAGCTGCATGGGTTTAGATTTCACTCCATTGCCCTGCAACACACATTCTCTATTATTCTGGCTTAAAATATACTTCTTCAACTTCAAAACAAAACCCTTAATTACTTGCTAATTATATATTATATTAATATATGATTTTCATTGAGACAAAACATGCATGCATAAAGAATACATTTTCTTCATTTTTGAAAAGATAATCTCATTTAATTTTACATTTCGGTTAAAATATTTTATATAATTATCCTTTAAAATATTTTTGTTAATTACATTTAATCATATAACAAAGGGAGTAGCTACTACCCCTAAATTCCAGAATTAATTACCATTACTTCAGCAGCAAGTATTAAAACCGAAGAGCAGCCCGCTTAGTTGAAAATCATGTTGCTAGGTTAGATGATCAGATATTGAATGTATGTAGCCATAACCAACATGTATGTGGAAATGGGTAAAGCATATAAAAATCAAATTTAAAATGTTAAATTTCTGAACTAAATGATTGCTTATCGAAATCAAAATTCCGAATTCAGATTCTAATGCGAAGAGTGGTTTGGGAAAGGGATCAAAGTATGCAGAATTGAAGGAGCTGTTACCTGATGGGGAAGGCTATTCGCTTTGAATGCTGGACACTTTTGTAGTTATGATGCTGCTATTGATCCAGACAAGAAAGTGGCTGAAAGAATATAACATCAATAATGGAGAAAGACAAACAATAATAGGAAGCATACATTAAAAAGGGTATTCATAATACCCAACAACAATTAATAATGAAATGGTGTTAAAATGTGACGAGTATAATAAAAGACGATAATAGGAATAATAAATTAATGAATAAATACGTAAAGTTGAGGAGTAAGAATACAGAAGCTACCTTTTACAGTGGTGCAACTTTCTTTCTTTTTTTTTTGGGTTCTGCAACGAACAGCTGCAATCCTCTCATAACTATAAGGATGCTCTAGCTACAATGTTATCCTAATAAGGTAATAGAAACAAAAGAGAGGGACAGAGATGGAGAAGCTTTGGCACTATGCCATCCTATGACAATCTGCCATTTATTTGATCACTGTCAAAACAAAAGAGAAGAAGAAAACAAAGTACAGTTGATATCTAATGGAGAAACAAAATCTAATCCCAAAACCAACTGGGGAATTGATCATTTACCATGTTTACAGTTATTGCCAACCCCAGCCTACTCCAAACAAGATGGAAATAATATCAATCCATTAAATTGTATGATTATACTACACATTTAATCAAATGATTGGATTTTTGGTTTCTTTTTTGAATTTTCTTGTCTGGGTTTTTTTCCAACTTGGTAGACTAATTTACTGATTTGATGCAGAATTCAAAGAAAGAAACCCCGTAAATGTTGAAATTTTGCTAATTTATTATTTCATCAATTCAGTACTCGATGCAAAAATGGTTTTCTTCTTTATTGATTATTGATCGTCACCTGATAGATATATATAAATATATATGTGATCACAGATCCAAATCAAAAGATAAGGAAGTTTTCCCTTTCTTTAGAAATTCTTGATGTTGATGATAATCAGCTGCTTGCCTGCTTGTTGGCGTTGAGATACTGCTGCTGCTTGGTAATACGGACTGGCCGGAAGCTAAAGCAGGAGATAATGAACCCAAGTGATCATGATCTTGTGTTGGGCACTCCATGTTTACACCAAACAACCTGAGTCTTTTTCCTACATTTCTACCATGAACGACTGGAATTGAATCGATCACCACTGATTTTTGATGATTTCCTCCAGCTTGTTGATGCACTCCTCCAATTTGTATTCCTCCTTGTGGAGATGGTAATGGTTGTGCTGGAGGCCTAAAGTAACACCCCGCCGTCGTGGGGTTTCCATGACTTCCTCCGTGTTGCTGGTTGTGATGATGATGATAATGATAGTGATGATGACCATGATGATTCGGATGATAAGGTTGGACGCTATGGTAATTGAAAGGTTGGAAATTTAGTTGATGAGGTAAAGAATAAAGCTTTCCCCACCTCACCGACTGTGGGAAAGTCAGTTGATTTTTCAGCTCTAAATTGGCAAAAGATGTTGGATCTGGTGCATTAGGCCTTCGTCTCCAGTCTATGTACAAATGATGCTTCCCTGACTCGCCTATTCCTCGTTGAAACGACACGATATCACCCGCATCAAGCTTCTTTTCTTTCACAAAACGACTCCATCCTTTAGTCATGACATAGCTCTGACTGCTATTCCAGTAAGAGTAGCGGAACCTCCAAGTCTTTCCATTCCTGTCATCGAAATTCAACAGCATACCCTTTTCATTTGACGACGAATCAAGAGGGAAAAACTTCTCCGCGTGTTGTTTCGGTATCACTAATCTGTTTAACTTGCCTACATCGCTTGGAGTTACTGCTTTATCAAACATATGTTCTCTTTCAACAGACCCACCACCAGATGTAATTGTATTATCGTTTCCAAGTGATAAGTGTACGAGGTCAAGTTTCTTCTCGAAATTGAAAGACGATTCTTGGGATTTATGATCTTGTTGAGAATGAAGATCAGATGAGGAAAGCCATAGGTTTTGGTGTTGAGGAAGGAAATTTCTGTATTTTGTAGGAGAAGAAGAAGAAGCTGAATTACGAGAAGGAAA
Source organism: Dalechampia spathulata (assembly GCA_948192965.1). Taxonomy (NCBI): domain Eukaryota; kingdom Viridiplantae; phylum Streptophyta; class Magnoliopsida; order Malpighiales; family Euphorbiaceae; genus Dalechampia; species Dalechampia spathulata. Next base: position 33,182 of record CANYBF011374758.1, on the reverse strand, counting down.
AGGCAGCTTACTTGTTGACGTAATTATTTCTTCATCTTCTTCATCTTCTCCTCCTCCTCCTTCCTCTTCTTCATGTTCTTGTTCTTCTTTATCATAATTCTCTCCTTCTTCTTCAACGAAGTTCATGACGATCTTGAAAAATTAAAACAAAACAAAACAAAGCAGAAGGATGAAAATCTAAAACCACACGAAGATTAAGTGGAATATAATTACAAACGAAATGAACTAAAACAAGAACCCACCTATCAAATTTTTTTATTTTATTGTTTATCTTTCTGGGTGAGAGGATTTGGGTTCAAGATCTGTGAGGCCAAGAATAGAAGCAACAAAAAAGAAAAGAAAAAGGGAAGCAAAAAAAAAAAAGGTCGGTGCCTTCTTCTTTGACCAAAACTATAAGAGAATACTGAAAACCCTAAACAAGATAAGAAGCCACATCCTTCTTCTTCTTGCTGTTGCTGGAGTTGACCTAGCTTATATGCAACTCTACCGAGAAATACAGCATGAGGGTTTTCTTCTCTTCTCTTCCTTCTTTCCTTGCTGTTTCCAAAACCAAAATCTTCTTGCTTTCTTTTTCTTTCTTTCTTCCTTTCTATTTCTCCTCGTTGAGAAGCAGCAGTAATATATAAATGTCTAAGCTTGTAATTTAGAGGTAATTAGTGAAAAAGAAAAGAGCCACGGAAGAGCGATTATCATAGTTAGCAATAATAAAATAATTAATTAAGAGAAAATGAAAGAAAAAGGGGATTATACGCAGGGGCCCATGAATGATCTGGTTGAGCTCATGTGAGCTTGTCTTTTTCATCATTGTTAGATTTTATTTTATCTTGCTCTGTAAATCTCCATCTTCTTCACTAATTTAAACCCCCCAAGTACTGGAAGCAGGAAAGAAAAAGGCAACTTGGTCCATACCTCAGAAAGGGACCCATTTTAATATGAACTTGCACGAATCAGAAAATGCTTAACTGAATAGGTTCCATTCAATACCATATTTGAATTCTAATCTCTTCTCGTATAATCCCTCTCTGATAAATCATTTTCCATCCATGTCGTTTCACTTTCCACATTTAAATTCAAGCCTTGATACGTATAATTATATATATATACAGAAAACGACACCCAAGTAATTGCATTCATACACAATTTAACAACAGAAACCATTAGAATATATCCCACCATTCAAAAATTAAAATATTAAATCTTAAAAGCTAACTCTATCGTTTCGATTCAATATATCGATAAATTATTAGATAAGTAGCTACTTATTATAGCATGTAAATTTAATCTTCTGACAGTAACACTGGTAGTTAATAATGGTGGGAATGTTATGGTGATAATAATAATAAGCAAGTTGTTTATGTTAAGAGGGAAGATAATGGAAGAAAGAGGGGAAGAATGGTGAAGTTAGGTCTGGAGTTTTGACTTTGTTGGCCAGTGATTGTGTGCTGCTGGTCCTGCATGTGATAGAAAAATAAAGTTAGAACAGTAACAGACCCACCTGGCGGCCTCCCCTCTTCCTCTCCCTCATTCTCGCAGTCCTATTCCTTCTGCCTTCAATCCATTAACCAAGCATTTGGCAAATTTTCTTCCATGTTTAAATCTTTTTTGCATTTGATATCTATATACGATGGAATTAACTTTATAATACATTTTATTTGTTTGAATATTTATAATATTTAATTATAAATTAACCCATTAATTTAGATTAAGTAGTTGCATGAATTATAGCAAGTGTTCTATTGACAAATTATACCATATCGTATGTCGCCTAATATTTCCTTTTTCAAAATAAAAAAATAAGTATTTTCTTTAGATATTTTTTTGAAAAAAACTTGCTAATTACTATTATTACACTACGAAATGTGATGTCATTTTCAGTATGAAGAAATATAAGTATAAAGGCACAAGAGAAACGTAGTAGGGGTATACAACAAGCTTCGAAAAGAGAAGCGAATACGAAATTTCAAACCAAAGTCATGCGGCAAAGTTTACAAATTACCCAGTCCACGAAACCCCGACGACGTTTCTAACTTCTCCCACTCAATGTATTTTGGATCGTCCGTACAATCTTTTGGCTTAGTTGACTCGTATTTGTTTAATAGAGAGTCTTTCCCCCGCCCCCTCTTTAAACCAGTCGGTCGTGTGTCAATCTTGCCTGCGGTTATATTTTATTTTCAACTTCTTTGATTTTGGATGTTGAAAATTCAAATACTCCCACCCAATATCTAGACTAATTCAAGGGGACTCATGGGTTTGATTTACCATTTTGATTTTCGGATATATGAGTATTGTATAATTCATATAAAATATGTATGATTTTAATATTTATAAATAGGTTCAAATTTACATACTCTCATATATATAATATTTTATTTAGTAATTTTCTTATCAACAAGTCAAAACATATTTATTTTTTTTTTTGAAGGAATTCACAAACTAAACAGTCTTAATATTGATATTTTGATATGACGTAGGATTGGGCAAGAGCTAAGAGGGAGGGAGGGAGGTGGAGAAATATCTGGAGGGGAGGCGTCCGTACGTGCATGTTGTTAAGCAAGCATTGGTTGCATTCAAAATAGTCAATGTCCACGCTTCAAGCATTCTTGATTATTTGTAAAATATATATATTTTATTATATCCATAAAATTAAATATTATTTTTGAAACAGCTTCGACAAATCAATGTTAACTCAACTCAATTGCAATTGGAGGAATAAAATCTACACTGCTTTTAAACGATGCAGGAATCTTATACGATTAATTATTAATTAAAATATTTCCCCTATAATAATTCACAATACACTAACGAATAAATATTACAATAATTAATTCCGTAAAAATGTTTAAATTACATTTAAATGCCATTTTATAAACATATACAGTACTAACATAGACGATAAGGTTTTCATTTGAGAAACGACAATGAATTTGCGTTTTGAATAATATGGTATCATGTGGGTGTAGAAATAACAAGGTGATTTCCGGTATATATATACATATATGTGGATGTGGATACTGAACTCAAGTGGTCCTATTTAAATCCTCTACTTTATCAGAAGCTCCAGCCAGAATACACACACACACACACACTTGTTTCCTGTATGCTTATCAATCAAATGTAACAAATCATGTAGTTATCCACTTTGGAATTGGCATTATTGATTCATAATGTACTAACAAATAATAATTATATCCTGACTAATTAGGGTAATTTGACTAATTATTTATCCTATTAATATAACTAATGGTAATATTAAATTTATTATTTATTGGTCAATGTATTTTTTTAATGAAAGAAAAAGGTGTAATATTGAAAACGGACATAGAAACTGACCGTCTAACATCTTTTCCTTTTATTTTAGGCTTTTGACTTGAAATATTTGGTTGATAAATATAATTTTTGTTTTTCTAATTTTTAATGATCCAACTTGTCGAAATTATGATAAAAGTGTTTTGGTTATAAATATCAAAAAGTGGTGACCGAAAGTTGTACGTATAAGGCGGCTTGGGAGATTAAGCATAAACAGGAGGCCATGGTTCATTACACACTGAGCCAAAGGAGACCCTCAAACCAACCAACCAACCAACCAGCCACTGTTTTCATTAACTCGTTTAATTACTCTTAATCATAATTAGCCATGTGAAACTAAAGTAATTAACAAAAACAGTACCACGTAGCAGGGTATAGCTTGACAACTCAGATTAATATCGATAATAATAACCGTAGAGGAAGAATATATGGAAAGAGAGCGCTTAATTATAAACAACAAAAAAGAAAAAGGCCAAAAGCCTATAATGATGGTATGATAACTACAAGTTGATGATTAATTGTCTTAGGGAGTTGATTGATCGAAGATGAAAGATTAATTATTAATTAATTAATGCAGAGTGCAGATTAAGAGCGAGGACCACAAACTGGACACCCAACAACGAAACACGGCCAAGAACCCAGTTGGCGGTTATCTTGTATCATAAATCCTTTCGCTGGCCTTTTGTCCCCTTCCCACTTTCTGCATGTTTCTGTGTTTCCCCCTCCTTCATAATCACATCTGTACTAGTTTCAGACTTCTCTTCTGTCCTCTGACTGCATATCACAATTTCATTTTACTGCACATTTATAAAAAAGCCTATCAATAATTTATCCACCCAAAATAATGGATCATTGGGGTCGATAAGAATATATATGAATATTTATTAAATTTAAAATATAAATAAATATAGATATATACAAATACATATGAAAATGTTAAAAGCCAATTAAATTAAAGGTGGGTAATGTGAATTGTTATCGCCATATTGATCAGCGTTATAAATAGAATAATGAGGGTATCAATAATATTATTGGTATTGATATACCAAATTTCAGAGAGGAGAATGAAGGAAAGGTCAACATCAACTTGTTGGCATCCCTTTGATGAGGATGATGATGATAATGGTAACAACTGTCATACCCCAGAGTCTAGGACTGTGTCATATATAGCTTAGATTGCTACACAAATTAAAATAAATAAATATTATTCATTGGTGCTTGCTAGTTAAGATTTAAATAAATAAATAAAAAGGAATTAGTTTATATATATATATATATATTTTTTTTTTTCTCTCTTTCTGCAGTGGACCCATATGTAAGGAAATTAGGGTACATGCAAATCGAACCAGGCAGCTTAAAGGCAACACTTGAATGGTGACTAGCTTAGGTTACCCATTTAAATTCCTTTTCGTATCACCACTTTGTTGGGGTTCACTTTTTTGCACCCATTTGCAAGCATCACCGCAGCAGCATCTCCCCAGCCACCACCACTGCTACCATGCACCACCACCATCGTCACCATCACCATCGCGATAAGCCTACTATATTAAAATACTTTGATAAATTTTTAAAAAAATTATAAAATTATGATGAATATTAAGTCTTCTTCTTAAAAAAGACCTTTCTAATTCGACCCCTTTCCAAACTTCTTAGACACCATTGAACCTCTCTGCGGCTGTTAAGTCGTTTTCCTTCAACATTAGGTCACGACACATCCATCTAGCCCTTTTTGTGGTAGCAATTTTTATAATTGTAATAGCATTATAAATAGATTTTTTCTTTTTTGAGGATTTACCAGATCGAACCTGAGATCTCATAATCTTGATGCCAATTAAACTATTCCAACCAAAAGCTAAATATGTACGTTCCTTTATTCTTTAAACTGAACGAAAAGGCCAAAAAGAGAGAGAGAGAGAGAGAGAGAGAGAGAGAAGAAGAAGGAGAAGAAGAAGAAGAAGAGCTCCACAGATTGTTTTGTTAGTATAATGTAAGTACCTTGATTTTGTTCCGAAGCAGCTGTTGCGTAAAATGGGTTCCCTGTCTACGCCTACATCTAGCTACCCTATAGATCCATCGATGCCTAGTATTTTGATCATCATCATCATGATCATCGTAAGATTTCCTTTCCAAAAAAAAAAATCCGATCATCCTCATCTACTCTGAAACCACTGTTTGATCTTATTTTACAACATCAAGTGATGGCTTTGGAATAAGTTCATTTTTGTTTAAATTGGATAAATCCTTCTTCAAAGGTATTATTAAGTGATCTAAACGTCATTAGAGTCCTTACATAACCTAAACTGATTATTAAACTTAGAATGTCTTTTTTTGTGAAAGTACGTGATTGTCCTTTTCATTTCAATATATATATTTTTTAATTCTATCACTTTTTTTTTTAAATTTAACTTTATTTAAATCATAATTACATTATAATGAATTATCCGCCTGTTAGTTTATGCATATTTTTATATATTACTAACAATAATTTGAAATATATCTATTCATAAAAATCTAAATTATTAATTAATTAAATTCAATGTAAGATAGATGTGTAACTTACACATGTTAATATTTCAAACCTCAATAAAAATAACTTAAACTTTGAGATCAAATGATTTCTTAATAAATGATATTTTGGAATTTATAAATAAAATGATAAACTAAATGTATATAATCTGTGTTAACAAATACTTAAAAACGATGAAACAATATAAACATTAAAAGAATATTTTTGGTATAAACCCAAATCAAATATTTAGAATTCATAAAAATAAATAAATACTTATGGAAATAATAATAAAAAAATCTGTAAAATCAAATGGGGGTGATGGTATGGTGTTGGGGTGTTATTGTATAAATAGTGGGTAGGCTATTGTAATGTTTCTTTCATGCCCAATTTATTGCCAGACATAATGACAGTTATAACGCCAAAGGATGATGGTGGTCCTGTTCTAATATACGGTCCGGAACCCTACCCGCATACATGAAAGTAGGGTTTGCATATGGATCCAATGATTCCTGAATTATTTCAATTTTAATTCGATAAAAATTTATTTTATTAATAATTTAATTTATTAATAATATATAAGTAATTTTATATTTATATATCATATAATATATTTTATTATTATTAGATGTGAGATTTATATATTTTAAATAATTTTTAAAAATCATTATATGGATCTTCTTGGAATTGTTAACTTTTAAATTTTATTATTTTGTTAAAAACGTCTGAAATTGTGTACAGCGGGCGTACAGTAGCCACATCTGTACATGAAGTGGAAGGCGCCAACCACATAAATAGAAAACCCATTTTTTCGGTAATAAAAAAAAGAAAGAAGCCGATTTTGTTATGGAATTTAGGCATATGACTCGCATGCACTCCCAAAAGAAACCCAACAGGCGACTGCCTTTCAATGCCTTAATGGCTGCGGCCTACGCCCCAGCTGATGCGTGTATACGTCTCCCATTTTGCTATTTGTATTATATGAAATTATTGCAACTATATGTTTAAATTAATAAATTATTAATTAAATTACTAATAAATTAATTAATTTATATTATAAATTAATATAATAAAAATAAAAATAATTACTTAAAATAATATATAAATTAAAATAAATATAATATATATTATATGAAAATATAAATATATAATTGTACTAAATAATATTAAATAATTAAATTAAAAAAATTAAAAATTAGAAAAAAACACATGGTTGTTTTTGTTAAAATTTTGAATTTTTGTATCTTGTTTCATAAATTTATTATTAATTATTTATTGATAATCATCAATTTATATACTTTGTTAATTTTTAAAAATGTAGATCGTAATTTATGAAATAACAAAAATAATCAAAGTTTGATAAAAATTGAAAGTTGTAACATGTGTTATAAATATTGGAAATTAATTTATTTGCTTGAATCATTAAAATATTTTAAGTTTATTTTAATATATATATATATATTTTATTATTTAGGGTGTAAACGAATCAAATCGAGCTAAGTATTTAAATGTTCAAGTTTGTTTCATAAGATTTGAATCGAACTTAGGTTAAGAATTTTTTTAGATATTTGAGTGCGAACTTAAATATTTAAAACTTGAGATAGGCTCAAGCTCAACTTGTTTTACATAATTGAATGAAATTCAAAAATGACTTGAATTTAAGTTTACATGTAGGTTTATAATTGAGCTCGAAAACAAATTTAATAATATATTTTTAAAAAATAATTAAAATTATAGTATTCAAAAAATAAATATAAAATTTATTAAAATGATAATATTTTTAAAAACATTTAAATATTAAAATGCAAGTTAAAAACATCAACAAAGTCATAAACATTATAATTATTATTAGTTTTATAATATGAAAGATCCATTAGTTAATTTATAAACATTATTTGTATTAAAGTTTATATAATTTAAGAAACTTATTTGTTTAGTATTATTTAATCTAATATATGATTTAAATTTTATGATTTTCAAATATTATATAAATATATTTTTTCTATGTTAATTGTATTTTATTTTTAATTAAAAATAAATATTTTATATATTATTTATTAGCAAATTATTTACGGATACAATAATATAAAAACTAATTTTTTAAATAAATAATATATTAATAATTATTACATACATATATTAATTATTAATTATTATGACTCAGATTAAAAAATAAATTGTTTTGTGATTATGGTGCCACTCTGTCGCTCTCATCTTCCAAGGTGGGTGCCTCTAATATTTAATCTTTTAAGGTAAAATAAATAACTGAAAATTGGAATTCGTTCAGCCTTTTCTGTAAAATTGAAATATTTAAATTAAATAAAAATATTATAAATTATAATATGCTTTTTATTTAATTTATGTATTAGAACATAAACTACATAGCGCAAAGATGGTGTAAAATGTTATAAAAAAAAGTGCTGATTTTAGGCCATGATTTTAAGGATAAAGTCTTGATGGATCATGATAATGTGATGATAAATATACGGGAATCATCTTCATTCTCACAATATATGATACAGGTTGATGGGTTGAATGATCTTTTTCGTCTATTAAAGTTTGCTTGATTTAAAATATTTGATGATAAGTCGTTTTCATAAGGTTGGGTTCAATTAAAAATGGTGATAGGGTGGTTGCTGTGATCGGGAACATGATCAGCCCAGACTTTCATCTGAAAATGACCATCTCATTCATTCCCACCAGAAAGGCCCCTCTGTGAAGCCTGGTCTTGATGTTAATAAATTAATATATATAAAAAAAATACAATAATCCAAGGTCTCTGCATTTGCATGTTATTTTGACCTTTCCAGGAATATTTGGTATCAACTGCAATTCTGCTGGTGATGTTGACTCGCAACACCATATCACCAAATGAATTCATTGAAAGATGTCGTCTGACATCTCAATCATACAGAAACAAGAAACTTGAACCATTAGTCTACATTCCAAGATCAAGATCAGGAGTGACCAACGATTTCTCGACAAAATTATAAGGAATCAAAAAATGAAATACAAAACATGGTCAAAGGATCAGCCGTTAAACAGCTTATTAAATATGATAAAGTTCCAGGGGCGGAGGAGACATGTCCACGTAGCCTGCGGGTTCTGTGCTCTTGTCTATCTCCTCAGGGTGTGGAGAACGTACTCAGCATAAAGGTCCCTGCCCCCCATCAAAGAACCAATATAGGAATCAGAACATTGCATCAGGTTAAGCGTGGAGTACCGGGAAAAGGTGGGAGAAGGCTTACATGGAGTACTGGATGGCCTGAAGAGCATTTTCTGAAGGTAAGAACTCATTGACTGCTACCTCCTTGTTCTCATTTTTCTTGTCTTTATAGATACGTTAAGGACAATAATAATATTCTTGGCATTGTATGTAGAACTTGGAGTATTTGATGAAGGTAGAAAAAGGATACAGTCTTCGAAAAAACGACGGATCTCCATAAGGCGATGAGGAGCCAACTGTTTGATGTCATTGAAATGCTTGTATTCTGGATCATCAGCACAAACTGCAATGATTTTGTCATCTTTCTCTCCCTGTATTGGAGAGAGAGGAATAATTTTAGCAAGAAAAAGTATTATTGGATTAGTGTGATATTGGGATTCCTGAAACTTGCCTGATCAATCATGGGCATGAGTCCAATGGCTCTGGCCCGCAGAAAACAGCCCGGAAGGACAGGCTCCTAAATGGACAAACAATTTTCAGTCGAAAACAATGTCAAAACGAAGACTCGCAGACTGTGAAATTAGGAATTGAAATTCAGAAAAGTCACCTGCATAAGAACCAAAACATCCAAGGGATCATTATCTTCGCACAATGTGCGAGGAATGAAGCCGTAGTTATGAGGATAGACCACCGATGAGTATAAAACTCGATCAACCTGTTGATTTTGTCCACCACCAATTAAAGACATAATTACCAACATGATCCGAGTGACTTTTTTCGATCATCTCAAAGCAATCAATCCAATATTGCCTAATATGTAATTGATCAAACATTGCTTGAAAATGGTTCTTCTAGTTAGAAACAAAGATTCTGTTTCCGCATCAAATTCAAAGAACATCCTCCATATTATAAGACTGGAAGCCTCACCTTGATTAGCCCTGTCTTCTTGTCGAGTTCATATTTAACCTTACTTCCCTTGGTGATCTCAACCACCTGTATCAATTTGTGAAACGCAATGAGCCCCGACAAAAAAAAAAATCTATCTCTTCTGCATGAAAATCAACAGTTTTAGATTTGTCGATTATACCAAGCGGAAGTAATAAAACTTACAACATTGAAGATGGTTGGAGCTCCAGGTCCTGCATACAGTTTTTCATCTATAAGTATGTGAAAAAGGAAAAATAATTGGAAAAAAAGGTATTCTTTTTATTAAAATATATACCAATCTCAAGATCATGCCAGGGATGTGCAGCTACAGTTCTTTTGGACATAGAGGAAAGGATTCTTTCATTCAAACGGGGAGTACTGGTTTTCTGTTGGCCATTTGTTTCTTCAGCCATCTACAAACAGCCAAACAATATAAAATTGTTTTGATTTATTGTCATTTATATATTACTCTCTCATCACTATTGAGCTTGTTGAGAGAGCAAAAACAGAGGTTCAAGCACTTTGAATCCGAGCAAAAACCATGAAAGAAAATGATGCAAACTAAAACGGGTATGCTGATGGGATTTGTACAAAACGAAACAATACGCTGAAAAGATCAGAACTTTACTAAACAAATCATACAAAAACAAATAGGCATTGATGGATGCATAAAAATATCAAAGAATAAAGAAACAACAACACCCACCTGGATTGATGAAGCAACCACAAAAAAAAAAGTGTAATGCAGAGGAAAATGACGACAGAAAAAAGAAGATATAGGAGGAGGGGCCTTGGTTGGGTTGAATGTACGAAATGGATGATATTTATATGGAGAAGAAGGGGAAAGAAGGGATCGGGTCAAATCATTTGATTTGTGGCCTCGTGTCTGATGTGGAGAGAACGTAGCTTCCATCTTTCTACAACGTTGAATGTTCGTTACTTCTTTTGTTTTCTGTTTCTATTTTTATTATTTTCTTCGATGATTACATGTATTCTCCATTTTTATGTAATAATTCTAAGGTTTGTCCGAATAATGGGGTCCAGATTCATGTTAAAATAATTAATAACACATTATTAAAATATCCAAATCAAAATAAATATTTATCTATATAATATATATTAATATTTCCCATACATCTTATTAAATTCAATCAACCTCTAACAAGTTAGTGGAAGAAAGGCATCTACAGGGTTTACATTGGAAAGGCATGGCTGTCATTCTCTACGTTTGCTTTTTCATTATATATCCATTTTCTTGGAGAAAGTTGGGCATGAAAATGGAAACTGGATGGAGGTGGGAGATGCTTCAACCTCTTTGTATAATATAATACTATTATTAAGAATAAATTCCCCATTTCTTATATATTCTCAGAGGTGCCATACGATTACTAGCAAATCTTGCAGGAATATATTTTCCTAACTTTTATTTTCTGGCCGTTGAGAAAACGCGTCAGGAGTTGCCTTTGACATGCATCTAACTGGCACAACATCTGAAATATTTCCTTATAATCGGGTCTTCCTGTGTGGGCCGCCCACCGCAGAAAATATGAAAGTTCCGCATCAAATGTATTGGAATTCTGATACCTTTGAGTTGCGGGTAGAGTTTTAACTCGTTGGTTAAATGAATTTGTTTGAATGGAAATGATTTATTTAGAGAGAAGTTAATGAACATCATAATATTAAGATTGCTTCATCAGGGGAATGGAGAATGGAAGAGGTAGAGTAGTGCCAAATGGAAGAGAAATTGCATATATATGATTACAAGAATTTAGATGAAAGTACACGGATTTAATCTGGTTAGAAACTCAATTTTTCAAAAGAAATGAAGCATTGCTGCAAAATATTTGCCTCAGACCCTGATGTTTGATGACCTCAACTTGGATCTTTTCAGCTTGTTCAAATTATATCCTCGTACGTGGCTTTTATTTTCTCTATCAAAGCTTCTCTGCAGTTTCCACCATGTCCATTGTTAGTTTACATCTATGAAATTCCTCGTTTATTTCCAACAGCAAACGGGTATTTACCTCTCAGGCTTGAAAATGATGTTCTTGTATACAAACCACTGCAAGCAACCAAAATGAACAGAAGGTTATACAAGTCTATTGCCAATGAAATTAACAGTCATCAGCAGTAGATTAATTGACTACTTACTCCCGTTGAACCAATGCCAACGAGTTCGAGAATTCCAGGAATCAAGGGAAGCCTGTCAATTGCCTGTTATTGACAAAGAGATATCTACTGAAACATGGTTTAATCTTTTCAGGAAATGAATGTGATATAAAGAAATGTGAATTTGGAGAACTCACCGAGATCATACCAGCAGAAACAAAGACGACAACTACACCAGCCACAATGAGTAAGCTCACTGCATACTTATCTTCAACCTTATCCCACTGTCCATCAAAAAACAAATTCTGGGTTAGAGCTAAGAACTTTATATGATCCTTTTATTGTTTCAGAAAAACGAAAGAATGAAAATTCTTACAGTTTCTTGAACTGTCTTGACAATTTCTAGTCCTTCAGTTGAATCAACTTCAGCAGGAGGAGCCTCACCTGTAGCCATAACCATGACATTGCGGGTCATCTTTCGACCTGAACAAGTAAGAAACAGAAACTGCTATCAGAGAGAAGTTTTCTTCCGCAAAAAATCAACACAGCAATCACCTTGAAACCCACAACAAACAGCGGCCTTCCATGGGCGGTTTTGAAGGAGGGAAGGTAGAGTCACGCATTGTGGAGATAGAGGAGCTAATCGGCGAGGAACCTTAGCATCGATCAAGTTTGATGAGGAAGAGATAGATAGGGTTCCTGAGGAAGTTAAGGCCATGAATCCCGACAGAGTAGAAATTATTGAAGCGGTTGACCTGCTGGGAGATTCCAAGGAAAGAGAGTAAGAAGAGTTTTAAAATGTTACTTGTTTGTTTTTGCATAAAACGTTTCTGGGTTCAGTTCCAAGCTGTTTGCTAACTTTTAATCAGGATTGTGGACATGATTTTTCTTCCAAGTTCAGAGAAAGGGAACCACTCATTCTATCAATCTTAGATATGGCTGTAGGCAATGAAGGTTTTTGATTGGTGAGGATAATTCATTGTGGAGCCAACTGTCCCTACTGGGTTATCCTTCTTTATCCACGACATATATCAGGAAGCTGTGGTTGCGGGGGGGGACCAGACAATCCATTGTAGAAGCTTATATCTCAAAGTGGCATCTTCTTTACCTGGGATTGAAAAGGAAAGGTAACTCCTGCATTTATTATCACAAAAGCTGCTGGAACCATCTATAACCTCGGTCTGCATAACATTCAGAGATTTTGATCTTCAATTCATTTCAATAGTATTATATATATAATCAACCACTAATAATTAACCATTGTCAAAACAGTTCAGATCCGTTAAAACGGTCAACAATTGTCGAAGCTGATTTTACCCTTGTTGCTCAGATGGAAATATATTGGTAGTTTCTTGTTTGAAGCAGAGGCTGAAGAATAGTAGTAGTTATTCCAATGAAGCAAAAGCAAGAATTCGAAATACACGACCAACACAAACAAACTTTGTAACAGCCAATTCAGCTTGAATTAGATAAACAAGCAGCAGGACATTTCAAGGAAGAAAACAGAAAGAAAGAAAAAGGGCGGCTTTGGCGTTCATTCACGTTCTATCTGGATGGTAACATGACTAATATTGTACTCTCTTCTGATGTAGTCTACCACCTTATCCAGAAGTATGTCCGCATTTGCCTCCGGACTGATTTTAACATGGCATGCTAAGAGCACCTTCCCCACTGTAATAGCCCAAATATGCAATTCATGAATGGCCGTAACTTCCTCCATTTCCAGCAGCCCTTTCTCTAATTGTGTTGCGTCCACCTCTCTTGGAGTGCTCTCCATCAATACTTCCAGGATGTTCCTCAGCATCCTGATGGTTGTACCCAGAACTATAACAGAGAATATCAGTGTACATATGAGATCAACTATCTTCCACTCTGGCTTATACCATATGACACCACCTCCAATCATTACTCCTATACTCTGGATGGAATCCCCTAGTACGTGAAGATAAGCTCCTTGTACGTTTATATTACGTTGCTTTTTTCCTTGCTTGCCTTTATCTTTATCCAGTAATGGTTCGGTGCTCTCGTTGGAAGCAGGATGATCATCGTGCTGATGGTGTTTATGGTGGTGATGGTGGTCATGATGATGAGTTGTAATTGTCTTACCATGGCCGTGATCATGGCCCAATAAACAAGCCATGATAACATTCACCACAAGACCGAATGTAGCAACTATGAACATCAAAAAGCCATTTACATCTCCTGTATCATGAATGAGCCTAACAATAGCTTCATAAACCAAAATCCCAGCAAGCAACCATATGAGCTGAATGGAAACAAGAGCCCCGAGAATCTCTACCCTAAAAAATCCATAGGACTGACGAGGTGTGGCTTCCCAGCCGGATGCCCACAACGAGAACAAGGAGATAGCAAAGGCAGCAACATCTGAAAGCAAATGTGCAGCATCAGTCAATATAGCAAGACTATTTGCTTTTATGCCACCAACTACTTCAATACTCATGAAAACTACACAAAGAGACACTGCCATAAGAAGCTTTCTCATAGAGGCCGATCGTTCCCTGGCATCCTTGGAAGTAGCTTTACTATCTGAAAATCCACAAGGTGCTTCCCCACATATTTTACTCTTGGAGACACTGCTCCCTCCTTCAGGAACATCAACATTGATTTCGATAATTTGCCCATGTTGGAAATTTTGTGCTTCCATCTGAAAATTAATATCGAAAACCCCATGAGTACCCATATGAATGCTAAAAGAAAAGCTAAAAGATTATATTTTAAGGTACGTAACATTTATTTGCTATAAGATTGAAACAATTCACAACACTAAATCTGAAGATAAGTACCTGTGAAGGCATCAAACGTCAAACTATTGTAGAGAGATCTTCTCATACACGAAGAAACAGTAATCATCAACAGGGAATTCCCGTAGCCACAAGAATCACAGAAGTTGGGAACAGAGACCTACCAGAAAGAGTCTCTATTCAAGATGAACAGCCCCTTCAATAAACTTCCAGGTCATTTAATAGCAACAAGATACTAAACTATCTCAATTATTGGAAGGTAATTGCATGTGAAAGTCAAGAGCAAGACTCTAGCGCCTTGACCCAAAAAAAGACCGAGAAAACCTGCTCAACACCTAATCGAAACCAAACAAACAAGACCATGTAAGATTTAGTAAATTATAAATCAAAAGATTCGCATCACTTAGAAAAGAAAATCTGTCAGCAAGTATTAATTAACAACATGTCATTTTGCATCGCAATTAAATGACAACAAGACAAACATTAAAATGCGAACATGAAAAGAACAGTCTTACCAACTCATACAAATAGTTGAACATAAAAAATTTACCAACTCATACAAATAGTTGAACATAAAAAATTAACACCCACCAAATGATGAAACCCATTAACCAGTAACAGAAGAGGGATTTAACCATGGTATCATCTTAGCTAAACCAATGTAAGCAAGCGATAAAGTTTTGAAGTCCACGGGAAGTAAGAAAATAAATAATTAATAATAACATGATACACACCGTAGAATCCTTGCTGTTTTCAACCACCGAACTTTTCATTTCCTTTGAATCTTTACTTGAAAGGAGAAGAAAAACGCGAGAAACATGAGCGATTTTATCATTGATAAAGATGTATGTTACGACAGTAACTTTATCGATTCCCTGCAGGAGAGCGGGCTTAAACGGAACCCGCTTGTGCAGCCGGTCAACTATGCAATCAAAGCTGGAATATTTTAGTTACACGACAATCCAGATAAGGGCGAGCGAGCCAGATAAGGACGAGCGAGCCAGATAAGGATTTCGATGACAATTTTGACCCGGATCTTGCTGGGATGAGGCCTTTGGAGTGATTATAATGGGTTTCACGATCGGACAACTACTGGGCCTGGTTTACAGAATAACCTTTTATAGGAAATCACATGGCCACCCGTAGTTTCTGAAATTAATTCTACTAACACCAAATAAGTACTTTTGCTACATTTTGGTCCCCAATTTCCTTTGTTAGTTGGTGGAATCGACAATTTTATGATGAGATTTTTTTAAAAATCTCTCAAAAATTATAAAAGTTTTTTGAAAAATTTAAAAATAGTTGTTTGAATGTATTATAAAATTTATTATAGATTTATAATAAAAAAATATTATTTTTATAAGAAAAATTATTATTTTAAATAAAATGCATTATTTGTGTAATTATCCCATTTATAATATTAAATTTCAGTCTTTTTTATTAATTAATGGGTAATTATTAATGATCCTTTAATAATTTCCTCAACAGTTATATTCATATAAAAATCTAATAATTTTCAGTTATAAAGTTGAGTTGATAGTTGTGTAATAAAGCTGAAGAAATTAATTATTTGTTCATTCTCTTGAAAAAAGTCAAACATTTCAATCATACAAAAGTATTTATCTTATAATTGTTTCCAAGTTGATGTTTTAAATCGTAGCTTGGCTTAAGTCAACGACTTCCAACATGCAATATGTAATAGCAGGGATAAATGTTTATTTGAGTTTCTATTCATTTAATAAATTAATTAAATTTAAATTAGATTATATGATTAGTTTATATTCATAATTATTTTGTTAATAAATCCATAATAAATGAGGTATAATGTGGTGTGGAGCAACTCATTTAGATATTTGCCAAGCTTCTATAAATTCTGCCAACATCTTTTTGCGACGGCAGCCCTTCGACTGACATTGTCAAGATGCCAAAACTCTCGTCATCTATCATGATATCCTTGTTTGAACTCCTCAAACTGGCAATTCTAGCCCCCAAGTCTTGCCTTCATCACTTCGTAAATCTCCATAGACTTGTCTTCTCAAATCGCCAAGACCATGCTTATCAGGAATGTACTGACCAACAACCAGAAGATGAAAGCAGGCCATCGCCGTCGCTGGTTCCGGTACCGTACATCACCCATGTTATGTCCAAGTTGATAAAGAATAAGCTCCCTATTGTAGCTTTCGGAGAGTTTTCATCAAAACCAGAGGCGGGTTTTAAGGGAGATGGTTCTTGTGCAATATGTCTGAGTCTCCTCAGGGAAGGGCACGAAGTGAGATTGCTTGGAAATTGCAGCCATTTGTTTCATAGAAAATGTATGGATCAATGGGTTGAGCATGGCCATGGAACTTGTCCCTTGTGCAGACTTAAGTTGCTGCCTTCAAAAACAAAGGATATTCATACAAATGATCCATGGAGAGAAGAAAGGATCGCTTATCTGTTTGGTGAGGATTACGTGCTTCATAGTTTCTAGCCGCTTGCTTTTCTTATTTCCTTTGTACGGAAGAGTGGAAGAAAGGAGATAACTACTCCTCCAAGCTCTCTCTGATGTATATTCAACGTTAATTTTCATTAACTATTAAACATATATTAATAATTATTATTAATTATTTATATATAAATAATAATCAATCTATGTGTGAATATTTAATAAAAATTGATGTGTCATTATATTATTATATTATTGATGAATTTATAATTTCATATGATAAATTGAATTTATACAAGAAATATGAAACGTAATTTGATACAAAAATTTTAATAAAATATATTATTAAATTTTTTAAAAAAATTTTAAACTTCTTTTTTATAATTTTATGTAAACTAATTAATTCAAAATTATTTTTTATTTAAAATTTTTACATATGATAATAATTATAATTATAACACTTTATTATACTTTAAGATTGAACTGGAAAGAATATATATACATATATAATTATAATGTGGTTATGAAAAGAATTTGAATGATCAATTAATTATAATTATAAATTTAATTAAGAAAATAAAAGGAATTTGTTTTTAATAAATATTAATTTTACATTAAATATCAATTCGTTAATCCTCATTTCAATAACCTTTATATAGTTATTTCTAATTATATTTTATACATTTTCCTTAAGTTCTATCACAAGTAATGAAAAATACTTAAAATTTTAAAGAACTAAAAAATTAAAAATGTTCCAACCAAGTAATTAAAAACAACAAGCATCTCAAATATTAAAGAAATATTAATTCTTTTAAATATAGATATTATTCGAATAATGAATTATTAAAATAACATATATTTATTTTATATTCAATAATAACATATATATTGAGAAGATATAATTAATCATGAAAATAAATGATAATAATAATATAAATGAACAAATTATCAAAATTTACGTAATAAAAAATTAAAGAAATCTAAATACTTATTGATCGATAAATATTTAAATATCTTTTTTCGTTTTCTCATTCCAACGGTCTTCAAATGATACATTTTTTTTATACAACTGCACTAAAATAAAAATATATGAATGATAAAAATGAAAATATAAAAATATAACTATAAATGTAATTGACAAAACTCTATTATAAACTCTATTATTATTTATGTGAATATCTACTAAATTATGGGTAACAAATTGAAATTCATTTTTAAAATTTTTAATATTTTATAATGACTCAAATCTTGTATAATCTTTAAATTTTTGATAACAAATAAATATCCTTTGTTCAAGATTGACTTGTATTTTATCACACAAGTTTTTTGAATGTAAGAAAATGTTGTATATAATTATAAATAAAGTGAATCATGAAATAACAAATAGAATCTAATAAAGTGAATCATTTACCATATATATGGATATAATATAAATATACAAATAATTTAAAAGATTAATTTATTATAAATTAATAATTAATTTTAATGACTCTTGGTGACATATCATTTATGTAAATATAAATTTAAAGTGATTTTTATGTGATATGATAATCATCAGATGTTAAAAATAAAAAAATATATGCAATTGAATGTTAAGAAAATGTATAATTATTTTTAATAATTTTCAATTTAAGTATTTAAAATTAAATGTTAAATATCAATCATCTTAATTATGAGATGATAATTATGAGATATTAAAAAATTTTAAAATAATAATACATGTAAATAAATATCAAAGAAAATTTACATAATTATATCTCAATAACCTCTCATCTATTTTTTATTTTTTATTTTTGTAACCTAAATATTGTAATACTATTTATATTTATGATATATATTTTGTTATAAATTGAAATTTGTAATCAAAATATCATTAATAATTAAAATTTAGACAAAATAAAATAAATTAAGCTTTACCATATAAATAATTCATGTGTTAAGAACATGTCAAGTAAGCATTATGAGACTTAGCTTCATTTATATATTAATGATTATCATCAATTAATTATTATTTGAATTATTATTTAAGATAGAAATATAATAAATCTAATATAGGAATATGAAGAGATATTAAATATTAAGCTATACACTTTGTACCATCCCTTCATCATCTATGTTTTCTTTAACCAATCTTATCTTAACAAAATCTATCCATCATGTATTTCAATTTTAAATTATATTTTTAGCTTAAAAATAAATGGAAAAAATCATGATAAAAAAAAAAGAAAAATCTGCATCCAAATTCATTATTTCTAACTCAATAATGATTTATTTTTCTTAAAGAAAATCAAATCTAATAATTTATCATAATTGAAATCAAATCGAAATATGAGATAATAATTATATAATCATTTACAACTACTAAAATGTTAACAAAGGCACCAACCACACACCCAACAATTATTATTCTTGTCCTGATTACATCATCTAATATTTTTTTTTATTTTTAGTAAAAATTATTTTAAACGTAATTGCACCATCTTATTTGGTGGCTTAACTTCATTTTCGGATGCAGTCATCGCTTGGCTTCTCATGGTTTGGAGGGTTTCCCGGTGGACAGGGTCATGCGTCAGTACTGCCTTATTTAATAATTTGACCCATTAGATATAGTTTCAGATTTACAAGTTGGAGTTGTATATTCTAAAGATTTCCTTCTCTAATTCTTATGACCCAAAAAACTTCACTCAGTCTTCTCCTGTTTTAATAATCTAACTGATATGTGATCATTAATGGTTATAACAGTTTACCAACTACAAACTTCCATACAAGTTGTAGTCTAAGGCAACATGGAATCAAGATCCAAAACAATAATAAAAAAAAATCCAACAAGTAGAAGAATTATTACTAGTATTTATATTCTTATCAAACTCCAACTTCATTTTTCATATTCTATATATATGATCATTATTCCTTAATTCAAACAGCTATATTTTGCTTTCAAATCAATTTTAGTTTACGTTTTCAGTAAATGCTAGCTTTTTTCAAGTGGTTTATTATTGTAAAGTTCAAGCAGATTACCAAAATAAAAAGTATTATAAACGAAAGAAGTGATTGAATCTCAAAATCAGGAGACTGTTGATATAGAAGTATGACATTAAGGTAATATTCAAATCATCATAGAATAGTTTAAAAGATTTCTATCTCTAAGAGCAAATTGAGGAAACAAGTTCCTAGGGGGCATAAATTGCAAATCTAACGAAGAATTTATAATTGGTATCAAAGAATCTATTAATAAGACTTTGAAGGAAGATATGGTTGCATTAACAGTCTCCTTAGGAAAGATTATTTATAATATTTTGGAAAGGGTTTAATTAATGTGAATTGACTTAAGAAAAGATGTACAACCCTTCTAAAGCTATTGAAAACCTTTATTTCAACATGAACAAAGTGGTGGAAAAACTCTCAGTATTTGACTTCAATGTAGGAACTGAATCATATGACTCCTATTATGCAAGGTTTTAGGAGACTTGGGAGACAAAGGAGCGACTTCGCACAAACTAACAAAGAAGCAATTCACGAGTACTTGCTAAAGAAAGGTATGTTCCTCTGCATAAGGAAAAAAGAAGATAACAAAACACTTCAAGACCATCTAAATGACATGTTGGATATTCCTTATCAGATAATTACTAATATTAATCTTGTTTTACATCCAAATCATTATGATATGGATGGAGAGGCCTGAGGGGCATCATAACCCTATCCAATAAATTTGTTTCTTTATCTAATAAGTTTATTCCTTTATTAAATAGACATGTTTCTCAAGATTTTCAATAAGATGTTGCATGTGGATGTTGTTCATAAAATAGCTTAAGAATTATATGATCCTATTCTTAGACAAGTTGACTAGTTTGAATTCCACAAGCCTTTCGTTAAAAAGTCTACTAAAAATATAAAACAATCAAGATAATATCTAATTATTTTATAGTTCTTAAATGTTACATTCAACTTCATCTAGTCAGTGAGTTATGTAAGCTATCAAATTATGAATAAATAAAGAAATGGTATTGGAGTGGTTGAAAGGATTTCCATCTTTAAGGTTTGATCGTTAACTAAAACTTTTAAAGAATAATGGACATACTAAAGAACTATTATTATTATTATATAACACATATTTTTTGACCTTAAGGTATTATTTGTACTGAAATTAAAATTTTTAATCTGATCCATTATCGAGTAATTAATTATCAATTGAAATAATTTATTTTGATTAGCGAGATTAGATAGTTGAAAGTGAAGGTAATAGGTAATATTTATGAACGTGGAGTTGGAAGTTTTTGATATTGATATAAGTTGGTAGTGGAGGTCAACAATCAAGATCCAATGGATTGATTATTAGATTATATATATTAAATTCATAATCTTAACTCATTCTTTAACAAAATAAATCT
Organism: Dalechampia spathulata; assembly: GCA_948192965.1. NCBI lineage: Eukaryota > Viridiplantae > Streptophyta > Magnoliopsida > Malpighiales > Euphorbiaceae > Dalechampia > Dalechampia spathulata. Next base: position 11,593 of record CANYBF011374758.1, on the reverse strand, counting down.
ATTGATTATTTAATTTCAATTAATAAAATGGATTTTGAACTATAAAATAAATTCTAAAAATTAAAAGAAAACGTTTGAAGGAAAACCCCAAAGGAGAAGAAAATATATTTGATAAATGTTGGGGGCATACAGATGATGCGGTAGGCCAAGATCCAGTCGGGTCTCCGTTTACCAAGTCTGCCCGGATTTGGATACACATAATGTCAAAATCATTATATATATATATATATATATATATATACATGTGCATGTGCGTGTGTGTGTTTTACAAATCCTATCCAATTTGAGTTATGATTAGTTGATTCCAATTGTACAGTAACTCAATGATGTCGTATTAACACACATAATATAATTATTTATTCATATTATATCTACATTTTAATTATCTTAATGAAGGTTAGTATTCCTTCATATATAAGATTATGCAAACGTAATTTATGGCATTTGAATTTAAATCTTTTAGCATAATTAATTATTTTTATTATATCCGTGATAGTTAAATATAAATTATAAACTGTCTTCAGCCTTTGACTGGGATTTGAAATTATCTTCATTGGAAATTTTTCTAGAATAATTGTATATTATTATTTAACAATTAAAATATAGGAGCTGCTCATGCCTCTCCCTGGAATAACATAATTTCAAGTGGTGAATATTTGATTATATATTTTATGAATAAAAACAATCTAATAATTAAAAATTAGTGGCCACCAACTATACAATGATTGCATTATTATCCACATGTAATGATAATGTTACTCTTATTAACAGTAAATATGTATATAATATCCTTTGAAATTAAAGTTGGGCCCAATTTAGAAAGCCTGAATTATGATGGGCTTTTGTTGAATGGGCCCAAAAACAGACAGCCCAGTATTGTAATGGGCTTCGATCTTTGGTTGAGCCATTTATCGGTTCCTGCAGAACTGCCTTAACCGTAATAACTGTCAGTTGCCCCTTTGACGTCATTCAGACATTCATAATAATATAACAAAGTATGTAGAACATTTAAGATCAGAAATTTCCAAAACTAAGAACTCTCGAATGGCATATTCTGCTTAAGACATTAGTACATCAAATGAGTGATAGCAACGTAACTAGTATTAGATTCATGCAACAAGAAGAAAGTTTCAAGGCATGTATGTAACAACTAGTATAGATTCATGCAACAAGAAAAAAGTTTCATGGAAATCCCAACTTGAAGATGCAACCTTAAACATGTGCGGTGCCTTCTGTGAATTTGGAATCCTCGCAACGATACCGGCTATCGGGTCCGATTCCGAAGCCTTTTGGATCTGCAAATACGTTCTCAAGCAGCTGGCTGCGAGGCGGAAGAGGGCTTTCATCTGCGAACTCCACAGCATCCTCAACCACTTCATCTATCTTCTTCTCAATGGCTTTCAACTCAGCTTCACTGGCTAAGCTGTTCTCAATAATATACTTCTTCAAGGATGTTAAGGGATCTCTAGCAGCGTACCGAGCCTTCTCAGCTACATAACAAGACCAGAAGATTGAAGGCTACAAATATTACAAACTTAACAGGATAAATATATAAAAGAACTAGTCTCGATGCTCACCAGGGTCACGAAGCTCATCAGGATCGGCCAATGAGTGTCCTCGAAACCTGTAAGTCTCACATTCCACCAATGTCGGACCCTCTCCTCTTCTAGCCCTTTCAATGGCCTCCTTGGCTACCTCTCGGACCTTCAAAACATCCATTCCATCAACATGAACACCATGCATCCCAAATGCAGGACCCTTTTTCCAAATCTGTGGATCCGAAGTTGCCCTCAGATGTGACATTCCGATAGCCCACAAGTTATTCTCCACAACAAACACAATAGGCAATTTCCACAAAGCAGCCATATTCAAACACTCAAAGAATTGGCCATTATTACATGTTCCATCTCCAAAAAATGCTAGTGTCACATCATCACATTCCTCCTTCAAAACCTCCCTCTTATATTTTGAGGTAAAAGCTGCACCAGTTGCCACCGGAATTCCCTCACCGATAAATGCAAAACCACCTAGCAGATTGCGATCCTTGGAGAACATGTGCATGGATCCACCTTGGCCACGGCAGCAGCCGGTGGTCTTACCGAAAAGCTCACTCATTACAGCACGAGCAGGGACTCCTTTACTCAGAGCGTGAACATGATCACGATAAGTACTGACGACAGAGTCGTCCTGCTTCAAAAGCTTAATGAATCCAGTTGAAACAGCTTCTTGGCCATTATAGAGATGAACAAAACCGAACATTTTTCCTCTGTAATACATCTGCGCACACATGTCCTCAAAGGCTCTGCCTAAAAGCATATCTTCATACAGGACCAAGCCCTCTTCTTTTGTAATCAACTAGATGAAACGAAGAATCAAATAAGCACACACACACACGCAAAAATTAATTAGCGAATTATACAGAAAACTAAAGACGACAAAAAAAATTTGCAAGTCCCATCTGATGATTTTAGATTAAAGGAAAAATTACAAGAAATGGCAATGCAGATAAACAAAAACGCAATTATGAGCTTAAGAAGGGTAAAATTGACTGCTTTTCCAGCTACCAATGCAAATCAGAACTAAAAGCTAATAACTTTGCGGCAAAAACCGAAAAAGCAGGAAAGGGAATAGATTGGGAGTTGAAATTAAATTGAGGAAAATAAAAAAAAGGGATGAAAAAAATACCAGATTGGAGTCAGATGCGATCTTCTTAACTTTAACAGCTGGAGAAACAGCAATGACAGAAGATGGACGGGCATTATTCAATTTGGGAAGAGAAGAGAAACGAAGTTTGGAGGAGGGTCCAATGAAAGAAGAAGGTTTAAGAGGTAGGGGCTGACAGTGCTTGTGGTGAGATGCTGTGGCATTGAAAGGCAAAGGTTGGTTAAATTTTGCAACGGATGAAGAAGCTGTTGCCATTGGGATTGAATCAACAGAAGGACCCTCTTCCTCCTTTGAACTCCACAAAATGCAAGTTCAAGAGAAAGAGAAAAAGGGAAGGAAGGAAGGAAAGAAAGATATAGAGGACGAGGGGGGGGGAAGGAAAGATTTGGAAGGCGGAGGAAACGAAGGAGAAGGGTATGGGAATAATCGCCTGTTTATTGGAGTTTCAAGTTCTGCTCTAAACCTTGCCTATGATATTACTGCATACGCTAAACCAATAAACAAAAAAAAACATGTAATATTTTAAATTTTAAACAATTTATTTATATTTTTAGGATAATTTATGACTCGGTATTTAAATATAATAAGATGGTTGCTGTTGTTTTTTAAGATTAAAAAGAATTCAAATTATTTATTTGATTTTGTATAATTTTTTAAAACTGTATTTTAGGAGTTATTTTTCCAAAAGCATATATTTACCAATTAATTTAACAAATTAATTTGATTAAATAATTTTATACGGGGATTAAAATAAAAGAGAATTGCCATGAGAAACTTTTCTACATTCACTGAACCATGTAAGCATTAGCTGCAGGGATCAACTCGGTCCGAGTTTATCAGGGTGAGGGGCCAGTCTCTGTTGATCCTCAGAATAACAGATGACTCGTCCAAATTCAAATCTGAAAAATCAAGAACAGGGCTTCGGTTAATCCTCCCAAGCTTGATCCGCCACGCATGTCCAATTCATTTTGGGCATCTTTTGTAAGCCCGATAAGGAGACTAATCTCGCCAAATCATCTGGTACCCGATAAGAAAAATGGCTATCTACTTCATGACCAATTGCTTCCACTTAACAAAAATAAGAGAAAAAATCAGTGCCAAGTCCAACCAAAATCAACTTTAAATGGTCAATCTCAAATATCAGTGTCCAGTACTCGACATATTTCAGCCTGCTAAATGATTGCCCTCAAACAATCAGTTTTGCCAATTTTATAACAGGCGGTCAATATTAAACGTAGGGCAACATCTCAAAAGCCATGAGCAGCAAAATCCAATATACTACAAATCTTACTGTTACCAGCCAAAACAATAAATGCAAAAATATGAATCAACACGAAAATAAATCGGGAGAAAGACCTGGGGTATAGATCCACTTCTCAATTTAAAGCAACACAATTTCAAAACTTATATTGATCTCAAATAATAATCAGATTACTTGAAGGTAGAGTAAATGGTTCTCAACAAGTCTACGTTCTCGGACAAAAAGTGTATTTAACACTGAAACACCACTAGAAATAGATCCAAAAAACTAAAAATAACTATCAAGACAAACGCAGGACTTGGGCAGACTTAAAGGAGCTTCTAATCAAACAAACTGAATCCCATGTCATCATCACTCTCTTCTTTAGGCTCTTCCTGTAATTCCACCACATAAAAACATCACAATTAGAAAACTCCAAGCAGCAGAGGAAAACCAGGACAAAGTATGCAAATACTAAAAAGGCAGCATAGCAACCACGTTTATGTACCTTCTTTTCTTCAGGTGGAGGAGCAGCGGCCGCAGCACCACCAGCAGCACCACCTGCTGGGGCTGCAGCTGCTACCGGAGCACCACCACCACCACCAGACCCAACATTCATGATAAGATCATCAACATTACACTTCTCTGCCAACTTAGCAAACAAGCCCGGCCAGTATGATTCCACTTTAACGTTAGCTACATTGAGAAGTGCTGCAACCTTTTCCGCCTATTACCAATAGTTAAAGAAACGAAAAAGCACCTCCAAGAAAAACTTATTTCTTAATCTATAACCATATTAGACAAATAACAAAAAACTAGGAAAAAAAGATTTTCATCTTGTACAAAACATTATTAAGATAAATGATCAGACTCGAAAAGAATCATTTAAACATTTCGAATACTTGCAACTTATTTTGGACAAGTAAAATATGGTTTCCTTAAAAGTAAATGGCAACATTTAGAAAATACGCAAAGTTCATAATTTTACTTTGTTTGTAATGGATTCAATGTGGATGATAATTTTGTTCAAGTTCAGATGATTAAAAAAAAAAACTTTTTTTGAGTAGCCTATTTGAACGGTGTACGATCATTCAAAGCAACCAAATAAGCGAGTTAAGAAAACCAGAAATTTTCACAAAAATCCTTGAAAAACTCGAACCAATAAGGAGACTAATCTCGCCAAATCATCTCAATCAACCCCCGAAACAAGAATTAAAAACAAAAGTTAAAAAGAAAAGGTTGGAAAAATTGAACTAACATCAAATACTAAATAGTTAAATTACAAACAACTTCAATAATCACTAATTTGATACTAGAAGATAGAATAATAAAATGAAGTGTATAGGGTTTAAAGGATACAGTGACGGGGATACCCTCATCATGGAGGATCATGACACTGTAAGCGCAAGCAATTTCTGAAACCGACATCCTTTAATCTGTGTACAAATTCAACACTTGAATAAATAAACGTATAAAAGATTTCAGTAAATAGAGATCCCTAGCAACAATCGCATGCTAACAGCCAGGCAATGCAACAAAGTTTCGGTAGATTTTACATAAAGATTGAATCAGACAAAGCGAGAAAAATAAAACACTAGAACATAAAGAAGAGGAGTTACCTTCAGATGTAGATATCTTAGACAGGAAGGAGGATGCGCACTTTGCCTGCAGATAACTATGAATTAGGGTTTCAGAAGAAATTTAGGCTTTTATAGGAAAAAACACAAAACAAAACGACTTCGTTTCATTGGGCCTGAACGCAAAATATAAAAATGTAACAATTAATCGAGTCAATAATTAAAATTTATCAGATTTAATATTTTATATGTGGATTTTAGAAGTTTCTCTTTATTTAAATAATAATTTATTTTAACATCTAATATAAAAAAAACTATTTATTGCAATGTAGTTCTAATTTTTAATAAATTTTTATGAATTTTTTAAATTAATTTAATGAGTTCGTCATCATTTATATTTTTATTGTCAAAGATCATACTACTAAATTATTTTTTTTCAAAGTATTATTTATTTCAAATGATATTTTATTAATTTAATTTTCAATTTATGAATTATTTGTTTAAAAAATTAACAATTTTAAAACTGTGCTTTTCATAATACTTATTCACCTTTAAATAATTTCAAATATTACCTTTTCAAGTTGGATAATTTGCTATATATTTAATATTCATGAACTATGTATTAATAAAACATTGTGATAAGAAACATTAACATTTTATCAATAAATTTAGGTTATGCTTAATATAATAAATTTTAAATTATTAATCATAAGAATATGAAAAAACATTTTATTCTTAATTTAAGGAGATGAATCAGTCTATTTTTTTAATTGAATTTAGGAGTTCAATTAATAACTATTTTTTCTCGAATAATACTTATAAATAATGTATGGTACCAGCTAAAACTGATACCTATTTTATTTCTTTATTCTCTTTTATTTTATTTACAATTCGTTTTATTTTTTTAGTTACTTTATTATCAAAATTGTCATAAATATTTTCATTCATTTATTTTCATATTGAGTAATACTGATGAGTGTCAAATATCAATTATAAAAGAATTGAAATATTAACTATTAATTTCAATTAGTTATTAGCTTAAAATTAAATCTTAATAAATTGATTGAATTAATTAAAATAATTATTAACTTAAAAATAAAATTAAAAATTTTCTCCTGTATGCATCAAATATTACGAATGCAACAATTAGTTTAAACTCAAATTGAAATTAATGATTATCAAATTTAATTAATAGATAATTAGATAAGTATGAATAAATTAAAATGTCAATAGAACTTTTTATAGGTAAAAAGTTAAAATTACCTATTGATTATATTTATTTATTTTCATCATAATTAGTTAATTGGAGTTTATTAATCATGATTATTTTTATTAATCTATTACAATAATTAAATTTTTGTATTCAGATAACTTAATTTTTTAGAAATTTTTACAAAAATACATCACTTTTTAAAAATATTATCATAAATCATTAGCCTTTTTTAAAAAATATCAAAATTAAATTCTTTTATTGAAAATAAAAATTTTTCAATATTTGAAGTTTGATTAATTTAAAGTTTTTAAAATTATATTTTTTCTCTTTTTTTATTTTCTCTTTTAATATTTTTTAATTTACCTTTTTTCTTTCTTAAGTAATCTCGATCAATTTATTTTTGTCCTAATTTAAACATTATAACATTCAATTACATTAAATTCAATATTCATATAATACATTTAAAATTTAAAATAATATTAAACAATTCATAAATCTTAATTATATGTATTTTATATTTTTATAATATTAAAAAGTATATATTAATTTTACTTTAATTACATATATTTTAGATACATTTGATTGAAAAATCAAAGTGAAATAAAAATATAAACATTTAATGCATACTTTAATTGTAAAGTTATGTAATAATGTATATTTTAAGTATTTTTAAAATAACAATATATATATTTAATATCAAACAACAAAATTTCATAATTCTTTTTTCTAATTATATATTATTGTATATCATGTATATTCAAAACTTTATTGGTATGTATTATAAAAATATATATATTTAATTTGATTTAAAATTGAACTATTTTTCCCTTAAAATTCATATTAACATAACTCAAAAATAAATGTCAAATATATTTTAATTATGTATACCTTAAGCATACTTATAAATATTTAATATATAGTTTAATTATAAAATTATGTAATTATGCATATTTTAAGTGTACCTATTGGTATACACTATAAAACTATATATATTTATTTTTATTCCAAATTAAATTATTTTTCTTTTAAAATTCATACTAAGATAATTTAAAATGCATCCACTTGTTTCAAAACTAAATGTATGTATCAATTAATCTAAAGAAATAAAAAATATATATAACTTTAATAATGTAATCAACTATAGTATTATATATTTCATAATCATATTTAATTTTATAATTGTGCAATTAACTAAAGAAATTAAAAAATATATAATAAATAGAATTTAGAAAACATTAAATATAATTTCTTACATATTTCAAATACAATTTAAATTTGAAAGTTGAAACAAATATTAAAAAGGAAGTATATTATAATTATATATGTTTATTAATTGATATATAATCATTAATGATTGATTTTTAAAATGGGTATTTATGTAAAAGTTTTATAGATTATCTAAATATATAATATTTTTTATAGAGATGATATTTTTGAGATTTTTTTCAAAAAGATGGATAAATAGGAAAAGATTCTAATTTTTTATTCATATTAAGTTTTCCAATAATTAATTTATGCTTCAATATAATTAATTATATAAATATTAAATAATAAGATAATCAATGAAAATGGAGTCAAAGGAGACATTCAATCCATAAAAATTTATATATTTATGATCTATTTGTCACATCCACGAGAGTGACGTGTCTGGTTTACGTGTAGAGGTTTGTATGTGCATGTGATTTTATACAATGATGTACTGTTGATGCTGTATCTTTATGTATGTATGTATGAATGCATGGTATTGTTTGTGATGCTGTCGTCTTATTGGGAAGTGTATCTTATCGGTTGGATGAGGGGCAGCTATTCTGATTGTGTTTACGATTGTTTTGAAGTGTTTTTAGGTAGGTACCTTAGGGTTAAGGCTTCCTATAGCACATGTCTTGGTTTTCCATAGGGTGGTACGGGCGTATGGATACCCGTACGGGCGTACCAAGTTTCCTGGAGACGGCACGAGCACACCAAGAGGTTGTACGGCCGTACCGTAACTCGTAGGAAAAATGGTTTGTCAGGAAGTTTGGGGTGATACGGGCGTACCATATGGTGTACGGCCGTACGGCTATTCGCAGGAAAACAGGGCATCAGGATTTTTAGTTCGGTACGGGCGTACGAAGACTAGTACGGCCATACGCGACTTAAAACCCCATTTTAAACAGGATAAACTTAGACTTTTCTTAAACTTTTTTTATTCTCCTTTATTTTAAACCCTTCCTAAACGTCCCTAAACCCCAGGAGACAGTTTCTCTTCATGCTATTAAGCGTATAGAAGTTGGTTTAGCGAAGCGTGAAGTTTAGAAGATTGATTAGACGCTAGAAGTAGCTTGATACAAGTTTGTGTTAGCTTTGGTTTAGAGTCTTATTTGCTTCTTCTTATGCTTTTAGGCCATGTATGGCCAAGGAATTGCTGTCTGGGGATTGAATTCCCGTGTTTATGATGCGTTATTGATATGAGCTTGATGATTGCTTAGTACGGTATACTCTGTTTATTATACTTCATTATATCATTGTATATAGGCATAAACATGACATAAGGGATTGTGAATGAAAGAAAAAGAGCGAGAGAAAAGAGGAAAAAGGCATGCTGGGTCATATATTACAGGATTCCATAATGGAATCGTATATTATATTACCTTCTACGGGAGTTGAATCTCGAGCCATAGAGGAAAAAGGGGTTTAAAGACCCGGATAACAGTTACCCTCCTTCAGGAGTTGAGTACCGGTACATACAAGGACCCAGCATGGTAGGAAATTGTGCACAATACAGGGAAAAAGAGAAAGAAGTAATATCAGGAAAGAAAAAAAGAGAGAGAAGGGTGCAAAGCACGACATTGTATTTATCATTTGACTTGGGAATGTTGTATGTATGATGATATGTCACACGCCGACCCAAGACACGATGGATGACGACATGATCCTCTAGCATAACCATCACTTTCCCATCTCAGGAAAACAACAATTATACTACAAGGGATTTTGACCTTCTAATGCTCGTATAAAAATCCAATAAACATGAAGATATAAAGAAATAAATACCAAACCCTAGATATATAATACATGGATTCTTATACAATACATTTAGTATACTGCCAATCCTAATACAAAAGGTCTATGCACAAATATACAAAACCGCAGGAGTCCATCCAGAAGTCCAAGACACGAACTAGCTGCTGTGCCTCTAATCCCGGTGCTCTCCCTCTGAACTCGGACCTACGTTCATCAAATGATAAACGCTGAGAATAAATCTCAGTGGTGCTAGGAACACATACCACATATCACATATATACACATGCATACATCATATGGCTAAGCATACGGCATACGGCCCAAACATCAAGAGCGCAAGCAATACTAGCAATCTCTGCCAATCACACAAACATGCCTATTCCACAATCAATTGTACAATGCACTCGCCCTCATTTGGCACTTCCCGTGCTCTTTTGGGAGTATCGCGTACCCCTTCACCATATTGATCAATACCGGCACTTCTAGCACCTGTAGGGCATCCCACCCCTTCACTATATTGATCAATACTGGCACTTCTCGCACCTGTAGAGCATCTCACCCCTTCACCATATTGATCAATACCGGCACTTCTCGCACCTGTAGGGTAGTACTTCGTTCATATCAATTGGTACCTCTCGTACCTTTCATATCGCCACCCTTATTTCGCCCCCTCACATGAGATGCTATGCAATCATTCATAATGCATGAACAAGCCAATCATTCAATAATCATAAGGCACGTTCCTTCCCAGAACCAGTAGCCACACATACGTTCCTTCTTGGAACCCATACACCTCAATCACAAGCATCGAAAGCATAATCAAGCATAATCATAGGGAATTCAATCCCCAAGCATCAGTTCTAGGCTTTCTGGCCGTAGAACAAGGAAAGAAGGCATATAGGCACAAAGACCTAGCGCAAGCAATAAGCATCTAGCACAAACATAACTCACTAGCACAAACCTGAAGAAAGAAGACTGCTAACTCTAGCCTGTGATCTCGTCACTCTTGAGCTCTAGCCTTAACGTCAAGTTCTCGTACTATCTCGGTGCCTAAGAACTCCTCTCTGGTAGGTTTTTAGGGTTTAGGGACATTTTACGGAAAATAACAAATGAAAACCCTTATTTTTCAGCTGTTAAAAAGCCCAACTTAAGTCGCGTACGGCCGTACCACCCTTTGGTACGCCTGTATTATCACACCCCGACCCAAGACCCAAGGGATGACGACATGATCCCGTAGCATAACTACCGCTCACCCGTCTCAGGAAAACAATAATTATACTACAAGAGATTTTAACCTTCTAATGCTTGTATAAGAAATCCGAATAAAAGACATATAAATCAATAATTATATAATACATTTAGTATACTGCCAATCCTAATACAAAAGGAGCTATGCATAAATATACAACTGCAGGAGTCCGTCCAGAAGTCCAAGACACGAACCAGCTGCTATACCTCTAGCCCCGCTGCTCACCCTCTGAACTCGGACCTACGTTTATCAAATGATCAACGCTGAGAATAATCTCAGTGGTGCTAGGAACACCTAACATATACCACATACACATCCAAAGCATCCCATACATCATGCAATCGAGCATACGACACACAGCCAATCAATACACACGGCAATCTCTGCCCAACCGGACATCCATATTGCATCTCACAATAAGAATGCCCGATCACGTAATGTTACACCCACGTTAGAGACCCTAGGAGTTAAGTGTGTATACGTGTCTAGGGCTCTATGTGAATGTATATATATAAATGCATATGTGCATATGATGATGGATTGATGTATATGTATGGATGTATTGATATGTATGTGTGTATATGCTTATATGTGTGACGTCGCCTCGTTGGGAAGCATGTCTTCTCGGTTGGATGAGGGACGACTTT
>CANYBF011374720.1:0-13144 GCA_948192965.1 Dalechampia spathulata | reverse complement strand
CGAAAGGAATGTGCACAATTCAGGAAAACAAGAGTGAATGAGGGTGAAGGATAAGAGCATTGACATTGCATTGCATTAGATGTACGGATTGAAATGCTTTGATATGATGTTTATGATGAATTGTTATATGTTTAATGATTGATTATATGTGTTTAGCACCACTGAGTTTATCTCAGTGTTTGTCATCTGATGAACGTAGGTTCAGAGCCCACGGGAGAGCATTCAGGAAAGGATTAGAGGTCGTCAGCTGAGACAGATCGATCTCAACTTGGTACGGGTCTTCTGCGGCAACTCCAGCTCCTTTTGTGTCTGTGTAGCTAGTGTGTCTCTAGTATGGCAGTAGCACTGTATTTTGTATAGCTTTTGGTGGTGTATTGTATGCACTCACGATATGTATAACAGGTTTTATATTAATGAAATACGGTATTGCCTGTTATTGAATTGCAATGTTGCATGAGTGTATGTTCATGGATCCCGGGTATAGGATGTATGCTTATCACGTTGTTTCCGCAGCATAACCACCATTAGGCTTAGAACGGGTTCCCATATGACGTTCATTGAGGTATCCTTGGCGGTGCAGGCACTGGTCTTCTTCTGGGGGCCGCTGTCTGTGTCGCGGGAGCATGTCCTCCTGGGTATGGGCTGGGTGTGACATGATTTCTCTTTATTCTTCAGTTTTTATTTTGAATTTTAACTATTTTAGTTAGTTTTTGTTTTTAATTTTTTGAGCATTCTAGACACTTTTAGCTCTAGGTTCTTTAGAGTAAAGTTCTTAAGATTGTGTTAGTTAAGTATGGTTCAAATTTTATTGATTTCTATGTAGGTGAAATTTTTTAGGTTTTTCAAAAATAGTCGAACCTCTATCGAATTTTTGAAAAATTTTGTTTTCTATTAAATTATCTATTTTTACAAATTTTTAGCTATGTCAGCTCCTTCTGATCTCGGTGGCTCTTCGTCACAGAAACGTAGAGTTAAACGTACCATTTGTGCAGGCTCTGGCCCTCATGCTGCTATTCATGCATCTATCGTTAAGACTTCTATTATGAGTGAGAAAGTATTTTCTCACTTTTATTTTACGTGTCATCCTACTATCCATCAAACTGGATTAGAGGATGACGTTCTACGATATTTGACCAATATAGGTTGGTTAAATTTTGCATTTTTAGATAACCATTTCATTCAGTCTGTAACTTTAGAGTTCCTACAGACCTTTTCTCTGTCTACTTCTTACAGCTGCTCCTTCAGACTCTTTCACAGCCTTACACTCTTTCTCCTACAGAGTTTGATGCCATTTTTAATATCCATACTGAAGACATTTTTAATGTCAAATCTGCAGTATTTGACCGTAATGACTTCTGGATGGAGATTGCCCTTTCTACTCCCTTCTGTCCTTCTAGACTGAAGGCCTCCTGCCTTAAGTCTCCAGCCCTCTATTATTATCATAGACTGATCTCCTATTTGATCTTTGAGAGATCAGAGTCTAATGACACTATCACTAGCGCTGACCTAATTTTTCTCCATTCTATGGTCACAAGTTCTCCTATTTAGTCTGGACGTTGGCTTCAGACCTCTTTTCATGAGGTCGGCATCCAAAAGTAGCCTGGCAAGGCTATTTTATTTAGTCTTACTATTCATTACATCTACTAGCAGTTACATGCTTTTCCTGCTACTCTTCCCACTCCTGGACCGAAAGGTCCTAATCTTGATCTGTCGTTTATTGAGCATTTGATGCTCCTTGAACGTACTACTAATGATGAGTACATTATTCATTTTGAGTACATTTCTCGATGTCTCGACCATCTCCAGTCATTGGATCTTCCCAATGATATTATCTCACTCCATGGACAATGGGCTATAGAGATTTATCAGCCTTGCAGGTGCCTATCCCCAAGGATACTCCTATAGAGCTTCGTGTAGATTCTGACTCTTCTGATGCTACACACCAGGCAGCTCTGAGCCGTAAATGATAGAATCATTTCTAGGATGGATCTTCCTTATCTGTTGTTGTTCCTGATCCTTCTGCTCCTGCTGCTACTTCCACTCCTGATCCAGCTGCTATTGCGTCTACTGATTTGATCTCCAAGCAACTTGTTATTATCATCGCTCAGCTTGATCATTTAGATACTATTGAGCGATGTCTTGATTCTCTCGATTAGCGCTATGATCAGTAGGCTATCGAGTTTCATGAGTTTAAGATTACCACCACAGCCTCTCTCCAGTCCATCAGTCTTCTACTAGACCCATTTATTCCTCTACCAAGTCCTCCTCCTCCTCAAGACCCACAGTGATTATTTTGACATTGTTAAAGGGGGAGATGTTTTAAATTTAGGTCTAGTTTTTAGATTTTTATACTAGTTTTGATTTTCATTATTATTTCATTGTCATTGTTGCTCTAATCATTGTATTGTATTTAGTTTATTTGTTTCTTTACTCTGATCAATGTATTGGATACTTTTGAGTATATATGGCATATGATGTTTATTCAGTTCATTATCCTTTATTGTTTGTATTATTGATTTCTTAGATTATGACTTAATTTGATAATCCTCTGATCATATGTTCTATTTATACCATGATCACAAAATTATGTATATTGCTTTGATCATAAGTTATGCAATTTGCTCTGATCATATGCCTATTTGTTTGTGATTCTCTCCTTTATGGCATGTATACTAAAACAAAGGGGGAGAATTCTAAAAATTTTTCAAATCTAAAATTTTTGAGAATGTTTTTGCAAATTGAACTTAAATTGATTGCCAACATCAAAAAGGGGGAGATTTTTAGACCTATGATTTTGATGTGTGTGTTTTTTGTGAGTTAATTTAAGTTATTTGTAAATTAAAACTATTTTTTTATTATGTGGTATGGGTATACGACTGATCGTACCAAGTTAGCTTTGTTTCCTTAAGTTTGGTACGGGCATACCAAGAGTTGGTACGGGCGTACCATTGCTCATAAAAAATTTTGCTTGTCAGGAAAATTATTTTGGTACCGAGGTACCATTGGTTGGTAAGGGCATATCGTTGCTTTCAAGAATTTTTCTTATTAGGAAAATTGTTTTGGTACAAGCGTACCAATAGGTGGTACGGTCGTACCTAGTTCCCGCATGTTTTTGAATTATGCCTTTTTAAATTGGTACGAGCGTACCATGTCTAGTACTGTCGTACATGACTTCCCATAAAGGCTTTTAACCCTTTCTAACGGATTTATTTTTATAATATGTATTGTCTATTCATTTTCTAATGGTTAATTTTTTAGAGAAAAGCATCCTTTGAGCTTCAATCTTTAATTGCAAGTAAGTCTACTTGTTGTATTGTGATTCTAGCATTGTAAACTCTCTTTGTGTTGTATTCCCATAACCTAAGTGTTAGGTTTTGTAATTATGGGTTAGTGTGAGATTAATGCTTGGGGCATTAACTTGTATTTGAGAGTTTAATTGCTATGAAATTGTAATCATTGTAAAGGTTTAAGTGTGAGCCTGAAAACACTGGGTTAGGATTCAATTGCAGAATCCTTTTGTTGTATTGGTTGATTGAGATTAGTGGAACCTTAAGTGGAAGACTTAGGAGAAGTGGACGTAGGCAAGAGTTAGTGTCGAACTACTATAAATCGTACACATGTTGCCAATTCCATGGAGATTTCAATATTATAAAATAATTCATAAATACCTTTGATATTTCAATACATTAGACAAATTTATTTTTCTAATAATATTTTATTCATTAATATTACTTTAGCTTATTTAGTTAATCCTTTGTTATTACTTATTTGAATATCATGTAACATATTACCTTTTATCTATTGATAACATACCTTTTTTTTCATACTTTTATTTACCTTTTAAAAACTAAATTCAAATAATTTAATACTATTGTTATATAATTATTTAAATAACTAAATTCAAAAAACTTATTATAATATATACATATTTTAAAACATATATATTCAATCATTCATTCCATTAGTATATCTATATATCAAAGACCCACTTAACATTTTACTTAAATTTTTTTTATCTATCATTTCTATTTACTTAGGCAATTTTTATGTCAATCCTTACATATCATTAATAAGATGATTAACTAAGTTACTTATTAATTCTTATCATTCTTATTTAATGTCCATTTAAATCTTATACTTTGACCACTATCAAACCGTATGATATGTACATGTATTTCACTTCATTAACCCACTTTCATATAATATGTTATTTAACTTTTACTTGTTTATTAAATATCCAATGAAATCATATAATTTAAAATACTTTTACTTTTATCATTTATTATCAATTTCAAGCAAAACTTTTTTTTTACATAATTAATTAATTAAGTCAATAAGCTTCCTTAATACTCATTATAACCTTAATTAATTAATCTTTTAAATTCTTAACATTAAATTGCCGCATGCTTCAAGTTATACTTCACCTTTATCTTCCATTTTTAGTCAACAAATATCAATTTCATGCAAATTAGTGCTTATAATTAATTAATTTCTACATTAGGCCTTAATCAAAAAATATATAAATCATACCATTAATAAATTAACTTAATAAGCCTTTGATAAATATTTAATATACTTAATTTAGTGTTCATATAAGCCTTTAAACTCTATATGGCCGCGTACATCAAAATTGCTCCATTAAACACTCAAATGTACTTCTTTAGTCCAAAATCACAAGACAAGCCGTATGTTATCATCTAAAACACTAAAAAAAAACTTCTATGTTTCATCAAGTTCTTGAGCCAAAAGATTAAATCATCATTCATAATTTAACAACTTTTCATAAGTTCAAATCATTTAAACTTAATATAAAGATCAACTATAAATCATCATTTCAGCATCTTTTAACTGGAGTTTTTTTTTATGACTTTTCATGTGTTCAACTTATGAATCTTACTACTTGATTTTAAATCAAGCAAAAAAATTTTATCATCCATGCTCAACCTAAAGATCTAACATAAAAGCAATTCAACCAAAACAAATTTCACACACAAAATCCATAAATCAACTAAATCTAACACTCAATCATCATCAATAATACTCACATTTATGAAAATAAAAGAAAAATAACTAAAAAATGCAATCCTTTCCTTGATCTAGCCTCAATCTATCCCAATCTTCCAAACCCTAACTTATTTGTAACTTGATAAGCTTGATCTACTCACCAAATGCATACATGTACTTCAAAGAAGCTAGATTGAACAAGGAAAATAAGATCTAGAGCTTGCATGTTGCGGCTTCATAAGAAAGTTTGAAGATTTAAGTGATTTAACCTTCAAACTTAAAGAAGAAATGAAGAAGTATTTTAGCCTATGCTTAAAAATGAAAGAACAAAGTGGATATCATCCAAAACGTAAACTATACATATATATCTTTATATATCCTTAAGGTTTGAAGTGAAAAAGGTGAGCTTATAGTGCGATTTTTGTGTTCTAAGAAGGAAGAAGAAGATGAAGCTTGATAATGGAAGAAAATGAAGGAGGAAAGAGAAAGAAGTTTCGATCAAAGGAAGAATAAAAATATATTATGACAATAATAAGAGCAAAAACCGTATGGAGAAATGAAAATCTTAGGGCAGACACATGATACCCCAAATACACCTTCACACACAATATAAAACCCCCTTAATACATACTAATTTGTATAAAAATACATGTTTAATACCATTTTCTTTTCTTAAAACCCTCAAAATACGGATTATATACCCTTATTCACCTTTAATACATATTTATTATTTCAAAATACCATCAAATATCTCATTTGAACATTAAATATACTCCCATACATATTATTTAATAATTAAAATTCTCCATCTTTTTCCACTATCTAATAAATTATAATATTTTATTTTTCTCTCTCCATCTACTAACACATCCTCCCATACCATCTTTTTCAATTATACATACATCTAATAAAATAATCCTCCACTAACACAATCCCTCATACCTAAGAAAATATATTATTTTCCAATCCCACTCACATAATATCTACATAATCATTTATTTTTAATTACCTTCTTACATTTACATTATTTATTTCATTTTCTCATTTATTTATTCATTTTCATATTATATTTCATATATAATATTTTATTCATTCCATAATAATACATTTTATTTATTCCCTCTTATATTAATCGTATATATTTATATATATGTATGCCTTTCATTTGTATTAATTAATTATACAAATTTCTTAATCATATATAATTATGACATCATATATACTCTTAATATATTAATTTCATCTAAATTTATATTTTTCTTACATTTTTCATATGTACGTATATTTTAATATACAATTGCACATACGTTCAATAAATTTTTTATTTCTTCTTCTCATTTATTTATACTCTTTCTAAATTCATACGTAATTATTAAATTATGCATACTCATTATACACTTATATTTCATCTTATTTCTTTATATTCTTATATTTACATACGTATGTATACTGTCATACACGATTGTATGTATGTCCAATTATTTATCGTAATTAAATACACTAAAATATTTTAAGTGTACTCAACCTAATATTTCTTCAATTTGTCGTCATTTAAAGAATCCACTAATTATTTTCCTATCATCATCGTAACATTTATTAATTAATATATCTTTTATATTTTCTTATATCATTTACATATCATATAATTTCATGTCATAATCATGATTAAGATCGTATAAAAAAATAATACACATCAAAATTATTGATTTCATGTTATTCGTGCATTTAATATACTTTTTAATTGTGCATAATCAAATAATCATACTAATATATGCATATTTATTATAGTAGTCTTTTTCGTTTAAAATAACAACTATCTCAATCATAGATATAATTTTATTGGATAATTATATAAATATGTTATCATAATATGTTGATCTAAATTTTTATAAGTGATGTAAAATTTAAAATTATTAAATGAATTATTCCAAAGAAAATGCAAAATAGATATTTGGGCTGCAGTACAAATTATATACCTTAAAATTAGGAAATTTTTTAAATTTATTCTACATGAAATGAATTTTTTTTAACTTTACTAGTTTTTACTTTTTTTTTTATAAAAATATCATATTTTTATTAAATTTCATATCATAAAAAATAAGAAAATATCAATTGAAAATTTCATGAACTTTTAAAAAGTAAATAAAATCTTATTCAAATATAACTACCCAAAATAAACATAATTTAAATAATTTCATAAAATTATCAATATTTTATGAAAAAATATATTAAAATAAATTATAAATCCATAAAAGAATATATGAAAATTCTAAAAATTTGATTTTAATAATAAATTTTTTTAGACCTATTATATTTTTTTAATGATAAATACAGTTTTTCATTTTTTTGGTATTTTTTAAACTTTTTATTTTTTAATATATAATATTTTTAGAAACTTTTTAATATATAAAAATATATTTTAAAATTAAAAATTATTAAAATATAAAAGATATAATATTCTAAATTAATATTTAAAAAATTATAATTTACAATTTTAATTTTCAATATTGAATATATATTTCAAATCTTTTTAATATTTGTTACATATATTATGTGTATATGATAACTTTTTCAGAAAATTCGTAGTTTTAAAATAATTTTTTTAATTCCATATTTTTGAAAAAATGTATTTTTGTATTTTCATAATTTTTGAAAGATTTTACCATATTTTTTATTAAAAAAATCATGATTAAAATATTTTTCAAAGCACGTATGTATACAAAGAGTATACAAAAGGGATATAAGAGAGATATTAACATGATATAAGAGAGATATTAACGTAATGTAAGAGAGTTATTAAAGGGATACAATAATATAAAAATTACATTTTTTACGAGTTAAAAAGATACAAATATTTACAGTATTTTTTATGAAACTTAATTTTTGATGTATAAGGTTTACTAGAAGGAGACAATTGAGATGCAAAAAGTATACAAAATATAGAACATAGAATATCAAGTACACAAGTAATTTACAAAAAAGATACAAAAGATTTACAAAATTACATTTTTTACAAGTTTAATTATTAAAGATATAAGTATTATAGTATTTTTTATAAAACTTAAATTTTGATATGTAAGATTTACTAGAATAATACAATTGAGATACAAAAAATATACAAAGTATAAAACATAAAATATCAAGTATACAAATAATTTATACAAGATTTACAAGAAGGATATGTAAGAAACATCAATGAAGGAGAGAGATTAATAGAGAGGCAGTATGTTACAAAAGGAAAAAAGGAGAGAAACAAATGGAGAAATTGTTCTGGATGAAAGAGAAAAGACAGCTATTGAGAGGTTGATGAAATAGAAAAGTAACGGATTGGAAGATGTGAAGGTGTATGGGGAATACAACAAATGAAACGTATTGAAGAAAGAAGACTATTCTAGAACATTGTAAAACGACAACATTTTGAATTTTTCATTTTACAGATGTATTACCATGTATTGTACCAAATCTTGTATAAATACAATGCAAGGAATAAGAGTACATATACGAATATTTTATTCAAAATACAAATATATTTTCTACATGGTATCAGAGTATTCACAGCTAAATGGCACAAGCTGTTGATACTTCTAAGTAAAATACTAGAGGAGCTACAGCAAATCAGGATCAGCCGGGACAGGTGCTTGTTAGCGTCTCATTGAATGGAACAAACTACATCGCCTAGAGTATATCTATGCTCCATGCATTACGAGCTAAGGATAAATTGAATTTCATCGATGGAACATATCAGGTACCCGAAGAAGAGACATGGGAATATGAAATGGAGGAGGAATGACCCAATGGTCATATCATGGTTATTGAATTCACTGTCAAAGGATCTCATGGAGTCCTTTATCTATGCAACATCAACACAAGCATTATGGGATAATCTGAAGGAGAGATATGGGGAGAGCAATAGGTTGATGTTGTAACAGATAAATAGGGAGATCAGTAATCTAAATCAAAATGAAATGACTATGGTAACTTACTTCATTAAACTTAAGAAATTATAAGAGGGATTAAATATACTTAGACTATTGCCAACCTACAGATGCGATACTAGGAACAAATTGTTAGAGTATGATAGTAGTGATAAGTTATTACAATTTTTAATGGGTTTAAATGAAAGGTATGATCATGTCAAGAATCAAATATTACTGATGGAACTGCTGCCAAGTGTAAACAAAGCATACTTAATGATTTTGATCGTTGAAAACCAAAAGAAGGTTCAGATCGGGCACTAAATAGTGCATGCATTAAATGTCACAAGATAAAGTAATTAAAGGAATGCAATCAAGTTTATGACAAGGAAGTAGTATGATCGAAAGGAGAAAGAAAATATGAAATGCACACATTGCAATATGATAAGATACACTAAGGATATTTGTTTTAAAATACATGGCTATCTAGAATGGTATGCAGAGTTAAAGAAAAAAAAGGGAAAGGGCCAACATGGTGTAGAACAGTCCGATTGATGATAAGAACATTAAAATTGAAGATATCATACAACAAGAAGTGGAGAGTATATACAGAAACAAAGCACAGGAGAAAGTAGTTAGGATGTGGATAGCGCAGGTAAGTACTCATTCTCATGGTTTAATTATTCAATGAATCTAATTGAAAATTGGATAGTTAATACAGGAGCTACTTCCCATATAACCAACAATATCATAAACCTAACCACCTATATCACTGCAAAAGATAAAGTTTATTTACCAAACAGAAATACACAAAATGTATCACACATAAGAAAAACCAAATTGTATCTAAATGTTATTTTGCATGATGTTTTACATGTACTGAATTTTCATCATAACCTCCTTTCTGTTAGTAAACTAGCAAATTAGAATAAAATCAATACAGTATTTTTATCTAATAAACATCTCCTGCAGGACCCTATCACCCATGAGGTTATAGTCACAGGACACTTACAAGAAGGTTTATATATCTTAGATAAAAGAAAAGGTGAATCATGTAATAAAGTCATGCAAGGATCAGATGCAATGTTATGGCACAATAGACTTGGACATGTATCAAAGGAAAAACTCATGCATATCAACAAAATATCATGTTTAGAAAATTCTTTTCCAAGTGATTGTGAGATTTGCCATTTATCCAAACAAAATAGAAAGCCATTCTATAAATCCTATATACACAGTGATACTTCTTTAGAACTATTGCATGTTGATCTTTGGGGTCCATATAATGTTGAATCCATCACTGGTGCTAGGTATTTCTTAACTATTGTGGATGATTATAGGAGAGCTACTTGGACTTATAACCTACAAGACAAACAGAGTGTTAATCAAACCCTTAAAAACTTCATCAATCTAGTAGAAAACCAATATTCCAAAAAGGTTAAAAGCATAAGATCAGATAATGGGATAGACTTTACCAATCATGATATCCAAACCTTTTTCAATATACAGGGGATTAAACATCAACATAGTTATCCATATACACCTCAGTAAAATGGTGTAGTTAAGAGAAAACATAGACATTTATTATAGGTTGCCAGAGCCATCATAAAACAATCAAGCCTACCCATCAGTTTTTAGAGTGAGTCTATCCTATATGCAATACAAATAATAAATTTCTTACCAACCATTATATTTGAGTGGGAAACACCTTACGAGAAGCTAATAGGAAAGAAACCAGAATATGATAGATTTAGAATATTTTGAAGTCTATGTTTTGCCTCAAACAACAATCCAAATAAAAAAATTTTTCTGATAGAGCCATCAAGTGTATTTTTCTAGGATCAGCGGATGGGTTTAAGGGATACAAGTTATATGACCTCAAGGATTAGCGTACAATAGTATCTAGAGATGTAAATTTTTGTGAGGACATTTATCCATTTAAAGAACAATACACAGACAAAATAAATGAGATCCCACTACCAGTTTCGCAGATAATCATATCAAAAAATAACCCACACTCAAACACAGAAAATAACCTAAATGAACATGATCCAAGGCATATCACATGAGAAAGGCATAGACCAAATTGATTAAATGATTTTGTGACTATAATAGAGACATCACCATTTATAAATTCACCCATATTCACACCAAATTACCTCCATTTTATAGCATCTGTACAAACTGAACAAGAACCAACAAGTTTCAAAGAAGCAATTAAAAATGAGAAATGGGTACAAGCCATGCAAAGCGAGTTGTAAGCTTTAGAAGAAAATGAAACTTGGGTACTAACTCCTTTACCTGTAGGAAAGAGCAATCGATTTAAAATGGGTTTACAGAGTAAAGTATAATGCAAATGGGATAATCTTAAATACAAAGAAAGACTGGTAGCAAAGAGTTATAGTTAAGTACCAGGTGTATATTACCATAAATGTTTCTCTCCAGTCACAAAGCTGGTTACTGTGCGATATACACAAGCTCAACATAAATAACACCTACTTGCATGGACATCTAGAGGAGGAAGTGTACATGGTTCAACTAGAGGCTTACCTAAAAGCCAAAGAAGGAGAAGCATGCAAATTGGTTAAAAGCTTATATGGCTTGAAACAGGCTGGCAGAGTTTGGAATAAAAAGTTAACATTAAAATTAATTGCTTTCGGTTTCACACAATCATAGATAGACACATATCTATTTACCTTTAGATCTGGAAAGAGCTTCATGGCTCTAATATTCTACATAGATGATATCCTCATTATAGAGTCCTCGTTGCTAGAAATTGAGGCCGTCAAGGATTTTCTACACCGAGAATTCACCATAAAAGACTTGGGACCTGTAAGGTATTTCCTGGGGTTAGAAGTTTCAAGATTAGAGAAAGGAATGTTTGTAAATTAGCAAAAGTATGTTAAAGACTTGATAAAACAAACCAGATTGATAGATTCAAAAACAACCTTATTTCCTCTCCTAAGTGGGAATCGATTGGATGATGACGAGAGTACCTTACTAGAAGACCCGGAATGATATAGACACTTGGTAGGAAAGCTACTGTACCTCAAACTAACTAGACCAGATATTAGTCATGCAACACAACAATTAAGTCAATACATGCAAGCACCGAGACGAGGACAGTTAGTAGTAGCCCTGCATGTCATAAGGTATCTCAAAGAGTGTCCGGATAATGGGCTATTTTTTCTAGCGAATCAACAAACCTAACTCATTGTATACTGCGAAGCAGATTGGGCTGCTTGCAAGATTATTCATAAGTCTCTCATTGGTTGTTGTGTTTTCCTTGATAAAGCCTTGAACTCCTGGAAAATAAAAAAATAGAATGTTGTAAGTAGGTCATTAGCAGAAGTAGAGTATAGAGTATGGCTAAAGCAGTATATGAAGTCAGATGGATAATATACTTGTTGAGAGATCTTAAAGTTTTGGTCGACCCAATTCCCCTCCATTATGATAATAAGGCCATGATTTATATCAGAGAAAACCCAGTATTTCATAAACGGATGAAGCACATTGAGATAGATTGTCATGTGGTGAGGAATAGCATATAGGAAGGATTAATCAAAATGATGCATGTTTAGACCACAAAATAGATTTCAGATCTATTGACCAAATCGTTAGGAGCATCAAAGTTTAAAGAGTTATTGAACAAGATTAAACCGGCTTTCTCATATTCGATTCCATCTTGTGGGGGGAGTGTAAGAAACATCAATGAAGGAGAGAGATTAATGGAGGGGAGTCTGTTACAGAAGGGAAAAGAAGAGAAACAAATGGAGAAATCATTCTGGATGAAAGAGAAAAGACAGCTATTGAGAGGTTGATGAAAGAGAAAAGCAACAAATTAGAAGATGTGAAGGCGTGTGAGGAATACAACAAATGAAACGTATTGAAGACGGAAGACTATTTTAGAACATTGTAAAATAACAACGTTTTGAATTTTTCATTTAACAGCTATATTATAGCGTATTGTACCAAATCTTGTATAAATACAACATGTAAGTAATTTAGAAATTGAAGGATAAAAATTGATACATTGAGTTTGAAACGCTTCTTTAAATTTCTATTTACTTTACTTATCATTTTTTGTCACACCCAGCCCATCGGGAGTAACATGCTCCCGTAGAATATACAATGACTTCCCCTTCAAGGAAACCATCATACACCCTACAAGGGATAACCGCTATTTTAGTATCGTGCATGTGACATGAATAAACAAGGGCAAGCAT
>CANYBF011374656.1:0-12476 GCA_948192965.1 Dalechampia spathulata | reverse complement strand
AAAACACCTTATCAAAACACTTTATGAATAAAAGTTTAAACATTAAAAAATAACAAACATAAAAATTTTACCGAATAAGAAAAAGTGTCATAAGGTCAACTTTCTTAATCATAATAGTGGCTTTTCAACCAACTTTAACTTATTTATGAAGACATAATTACCTAAACAAAATCAATAAAACAAAAGATAATAGCTATGGTCGTAACTGGCCTCAGGCCACAATTGACCCCCTTTTTTACTTTGTTGGCCTCCTTACGAGTTCTCACATCGTGGAAAAATATACCTTAAGGTATCTTTTGTTAATGTATTTTTTGTAAGGATCTCCTTCTAGATTGGCCAACCAATAAGCATTTTCCTCCCAAATTTAATGAATTTTAAATGACTCTTCCCATTTAGGAAACTATTTACCATATTTTCTTGCAACATTTTGCTGAAAAGCTTAAGGAATAAATACATTGGATTAAGAAACAAGCCTATTAGATAAAGAAACAAGCCTCTTGGGTAGAAAAAAAGGCCTATTAAGCTAAGGAACAAACATGTTATCCTAAGGAATATATCTATTAAGTAGAAAAATAGGCCTATTAAGTTAAGAAATAAACATATTGGTTGGAAGAATAGGCCTATTGGGTGGAAAAATAGGCATATTAAGTTAAGGAACAGACATAGTGATTGGAGGAATAGGCCTATTGGGTTTAAGAACAATCATAATGATTTGGTTGTAAAATAATATTAGAATTAGCAAAAATTTGGTGAGAAATACCTGACTTACCATGTAAGCACATATTTTTTTTACTAAAGCTCTTGAGATTTCACTCATCTCTTTATTAGGACAAGCGAATCTAATCTCTTGCCCCTCGAGTCATTTGGAACCTTTTCTATTAAGAACCATACGATTCCCTTTCTAAATAGAAGCAGCGAGTTAAGGGGACTGAGGAATATTAACTTTTTCTAATCTTGTTCTTGTTTGAACTCGGGTTTTCAATTGCTTTGGATGATTGTACCTCTCTCCTTAAGTCATCTCTGATAGTGTAGGCTTTTTCAAAACCATCCCTAATTACCTTTCCCAAATAAGCGGTTATACTAGCCATGACCTTCTTCAAAGCTATATTTATAGACTTCCTGAATTCAACCATGAACTCCTTAGAAAACACATTAGGTTTCTTGCCAATAGGTTTCGTTGGATTCTTCTCCTAAAATTCCATTAGTGCCCCCAAGCATTAACTTGCATGGACCTTGCTCGGGGACAAAGCTCTATCAAACTATTCTTTATTAATGGGAACATTTTTTCTTAACCCTATCCTATAGCAATAAGAACCTTCTTCGAATCTTGAGACCCAACTATATCTTTGCTTAAAGCACTCCGAGTTTTGGGAGCCATTATCATATGGGTCCCACTAGATGTATCAAAATTGTTTGGCATAATTTATGGAAATGGATTAAGGACATGCCAAAGGAATCATGGGTATGCATAATATGCATGAGTTAGGAAGCATGAACTAATGATGAATGAAATGCATGAATGAGTTGTGATTGATGAATGCTTTGATATGCCTTATATGCTAATGAAAATATTATAAATGAAAGTAATTCCATGTGATATCAAATTCAAAGAGAAAAGTAATGGAAAGAGGTGAAGAAATGATTGAAGTGATGAAAATGAAGTATTCATGCCTTAAAAAGTGTATTTGAAATGATTATGAAAAGTGCCTTAAATGATACCTTAGAAAAGGATTCATAAGTGGAATACAATGTTTTGATATATTAGATACGTACTTTAATGAGAATGCATAAGTTAAAATGGGTAAATAAAAGTATTAGCGAAGTTAGAATTAAAAATAAGGTTAGGTGCATTTAGGGTTATAAATGTAATTTCACTAAAAGAGAATAGTATTTTTAGAAACTAGAATTATGCATGTATGATAAGTGATGTGTGTTATGTATGTCATGAAGTGTATGACATAGAAATAAAAGGAAAATATCATTAAAATAAAAAAAAGGGATAATTTAAGGAAGGAACCAATTAGAAGGTGACACTTGTCACATTCCTATTGGACCCTTCCTTGACCATTAATTAAAATTAATTAACTAAAAAAATAGGGAATTAGGGAGGAAGAAGTCAGCTTTGGTGTCCATAATCCTCCATCTTTCCATTCCTTCATTTTCTTCTTCTCTTCTCCATTTTCAACTTAAAGATTAACACTTTACAAGGTAAAATTTTATGTAGAATTTGATTTTCATGTTATTTTTGGATAGTTTTCATTATATGCATGCTTATTGTCTCTTATTAATTGTTATAACTAATGTTCTTTATGCATGAATAATTCAAGCAAGAGAGGAATATGGAGTTTATGCATGAATTTTGATGAATTGATGTAAGAAAATGAATAAAGAAGGTCAAATATGCATGTTTGATGCATTTTGATTGAGTTTTGTGTATGGAATGAATATGTATAAAAACCCTAGCATAATTTATATGAGAATGACTCTTAAGATGTTGTTCTATGTGTTCATGAAGTGAATAAGTTGATAAATTATGAAGAAGAATGAGAAAAAAGCATGAAAAGTGGATAGAAAGTAGGAAACTACATGGAAAATAGTTGCTGCCTAATTTTTCACCTCCTTGAAAATGACCTCTATGATTCAGTTTTAATGTATAAATAACTAAATTATATATAAATATGAGGAGTTATAGTGTTAGGATGATGAAAATAAAGTTTGAATGCAATTGGAATGAGTTTACAAGTAACATGCACAAATGAATACAATAAGGGCAGCATGTATGTATGGTTGTGTATAGCTACCTTAGGTTGGGTTTAAATGTATATTAGCTGGAAATTTTGACTTAAAAGTGTGTATAACATGTATATGTATGTGTGTATTTATTTTGGTAAAATTTTGAAGTAATTTGGATGTTAAATGGAAGTAGTAAACATGAAAATGCAAAAAGGTAGCATGTTTGACCATTTAGGATGTGGAAAAAATAATTGCATATTTTATAAGTTATGGAAATTAATTTGTAAAACTGATTATATTAATTAAATTCATAACTTGGGATAACATGTTCATACATTAAAAGTGGATAAATAAATAAGTTATGGTAAAGAATAAATTATGTGAGTTAATGGTATGTTAATAATGCATAATTAGTGCACTATGATCATAATGTGACTTTACATGGAATGTTTACATGCAAATGGATGTGTGGACCATGATTTGTACTCATATTATGGTCCATAGGAGTGTATGGTGTAAATATATGCGACATTATTTCAATGAATAATGAGATATAAGTCTATAAAAGTAAAGTGTATGAAATTCTGCAATGCTCAAAATATGTAAGGTAGAGTTAGGGGTTTGCAGTGATTGAGTTGTGACTGCCTTAACAATTGAACTTTTTAATGTATAATATACTGTTAGAAAGCTCTTTAAGTCTAGTTTCTATTGGTATATAGCTCGTTTTATTTGGAAGTCACTTACATGGTCAAAATGCTCACACAATGGAGATTATTACACTAAGGCAGAATATGTTAATGCATGAATTGCATGGAACTTTAAGTGCTAATATGATTCACCAAATGAACTTGTTTTAAATACTTAAATGAATGATTAGGTGCATGTATCAAGGGACAATGACTAGATTTAATAATAAGGCATTAAGGCATTCAACTACACATGAATGTGTATTCAATTACAAATCCAATATAAGTAAAAATGACCAAATGAATAGTAACCCATACCAAATGAATAGTGCACTTGACCAAATGAATAGTAACTTACATAACATGGTTCAGCCACTTAAGGAAAGGATGTTTAAAACATCTAAACTTAATGATATGCTTACTTAAACATTATAAATTATTATTATACTTAATGATATACACTTAAAAGTAGGAAATAAAGTTAATGCCACTTACTTATTCATGTTATACTAAGTCTTAATAAGACATCTATTCTTGATACATGATTTGCATACCAACATACATATGTATGATTTATGTATACATTTACCCCTTGATTATGAAATATGGAATGCTATGGAATGGAATGATACTTGAATACTTATTATAAATGAAAGTTGAATGGTATTACATGTATGCTTTTATATAGACACTCTTAAGTGAAAAGTTGGATGAAAATGTTACAGGTCCAAATAATAAAGCTAATACCTCCATCCAAGCCTCCGATAAGGGTAAATCGATGATAAGTTTATGCTTTATAATTCATGACCTCATTTAAGGTCTTGAATTCATGTTTTATATTTAAATGTGAATGATATTAAAGGAATGAGTTATGAATGAGTAATGATACCCTATAATCAACATTATATAAGATCATACACGTATTGACTATACATCATATCATAAATCATTCAAGTATAAAAACATATTCATGGTGGAAAGAAAAGAAAGAGTGATAAGATCAACATGATGAATTCACAGAGATTGATGATGATGGATGTACGATGCGTGTACATATATAGATCACATACATATATGTATTTAATAATGCTCATATATGATGTCTGATATAAGAAAAGTTATAAAGAACCTCATATGGTATTTATTTATACATTATCAATACAAAGTATTTCTATGGGAAATAGTATCATGTTAAATGATAACATATAATCTTGATATATTATTTAATGACCGTTATTCAAGGTTTTGTTGCTTGAATGTTATCTATTAATTATGATCATGTTATATACACATTTTATAGCACTAGTGAGTTATATACTTAGCATTTGTTATTTGATGAACGTAAGATCTAGACCATATGGGGAACGTCAGGATTAGCTGATCGACAGTTGGCAAAGGTTGGGATTTTTATAAAATTCTATCTTGAAGACAGTCTAAACTTATGTATTGTACTCTGAGACATTTTCTTGTTATATAGCACATATCATTTCTCATTTGGCAGTAGTGCATGGTTGCTTGTTTTATGATGTATATATGATTACGTTATCACTATGTTTTGCTAATACGATATGATAATAATATATGATGGCAACCGTGAAAGACTTATGAACGTTATATGATGTATGCATGATATGTTTGCAAATTATGTGATATAATAAAATACGAGAATACATGTGAATGAAGTATTTAAGTAGGATCATAATGATAATAAAATAGATGTTATATTATGAAAAATTTTATGCATCCCTTGTAGTGTAATTAATGATTTCCTTATTTAGGAGGTTAATAATTATGCTATGGGAGCATGTTACACTAGGTGTAGGTGTGACAAATTGAGACAAATCTAAAGGGAATTTATTGCTTATAACTAATAAAAAAAAGTTTTGTATTGAGAACCTAAGAGAAAAAGCATTGTAAATGAAGAAAACTAGAAGTATTGTAATTGAATCAAAGGAAAAATGCTACTGGAATTGAGGGAGTTTTTATTGTCCTTGTCTTGGTTTTTGTTATTGATTGTTGATGTCCCATTGCTCCATTTTCATTTATCTACCTTTGAAAAATTGCTACTTCAAAAAACTACCATATCCCATGCCTCCATTAAGAAAACATTACCGCAACTTCCTTATTTAATAATTGCTTTTACTAGTGGCTTTTAATAATCCTTAACTATTAATTAAATATTTAATTAGCTTATTAATGCTCCCAAAGAATTCTGATTTAATTAAATTAATTTAAAATTTTTGAAGTTAGACCTAACAATAGTTGATGAAAACCATCAATAAAAGTTGCATCTACAATTCACTATAATAATAAATAAAATTAATCCATAAACTTATATAAACTATTAATAAAATTGATAATTGTCCACCATTGAATAAAGAGTGACACCACTCTCATTTTTTACAAGGAATAGAAAAAGAAAAAAATTTCATTAAAATTTCATCCTATATCAGTTTTATTGATATATATATTTCTTTAAATATAACTAGTAGCTTAAACATAAAGTTAGTAAAACTTATGTTCATTGTGAATTGTATACCTATTAATATATATGTTTTATGTCTCTTGTATATCTAAATGAAAATAAATTTTTGATAATACAAACATATTACATATATAGTTAACTAAAACTTTTGTTCGTAGTGAACTGCATGCTTGTTATATTCATGCTATATGCCTTTTACTTTACTGAATAAAACTATAATTTTGATGATACAAGATTTTGAAAATAATTTAAATATATAGTTAGGTGAGATTTTTATTCATAATGAACTATATGTGTCTTGTAATTCTTAAATGAAATTATATTGTTAAAGATACGAGATTTTGATGGTAACTTAAATATACAGTTAGGTAAAACTTTTATTCACAATGAACTCTATGCTTATTATATATCTACTATATACCTCATGTATTACTAAATGAAACTATATTTATAATAACATAAGATTTTAATAGCAGCTTAAATATATAGTGAGGTAAAAATTTTATTTGCAATGAATTGTATGCACATTTTACATATGTTGTACGCATCTTGTATTTTTGAATGAAACTTTGACATATATATAATTGAGATTGACAAAATAAATGTCTAAATTAGAATTACCTTTGAGAATATAATATATAAAAAATAGTCAAGATTTCGTGTAAAAATCAATAAATTTTAAACAATAACTTCCAACATAATAAAATCTATACAAAATATAAATTACATTTTCTTTTTTATAAAAAATTTAAACACTCTTCATTATCTAATTGCTGAATAAAAATTTAATGATCAAAAAATTAAAATTTTATTAATAAATTAAATGTTAAACATTTTAACATTTTAACAGAACATGGAAACATATTTTATTTTTTGTTTAATTTGTTAGCTTAATTAAAATTATTATTTTATAGAAATTTAAGTTATACTAAATTATTATTTATTTATTTATTTAAAAAAGTTAAGTAAATATCAAGAAGATGCATCAAACAAATATATTTATATACAAATTATTATTATTATTATTATTATTATTATTATTATTATTATTAAATGAATTAAATTTAAATCTACAATAAATTAAAAAAATTTAAAATACATCACATATGTATGTTGAATAAATAGTCCTTGAATGCAAAATGTGGAGAGAATGGTAAGAAAAGTAATATTAAAAGAAAATGATGTTAAAAATAGAGGAGAAATTTAAATTTAATGATAATATGGAAGAAAAATTAAAATCTAAAAAGAAAATAGTATTTTTATTAAAAAAAATAAAATTCCTTAGAATTGAACGAGAAAATTATCAATAAAAAAATAAAAAATAATGATATTTTAAAAAATAAAAAAATGTAAAATTAGGAATTTATGAGAATATCCCTAGTTTGTTGTTACAAAATTTTTGATTAATTTAATTTACTCAATTTGGGAAATGTCAATGCCGTTGTTTCTCAAAATGCATTCTAGAATAATTATTATATTTTTAAAATTTTAAAAATAAAATGATAGATGAATTTAAAAATTTTAAATTTTATATAACTTCTTTTGATATTTAAAGTATATAATTATTAAAAATTCATAAGAGATCAATTATCATTTGAAGTCATATAAATTAAAAAGAAGAATTTTTCTTCAAAATTTTGAATGCTAAATTATCACTTCTTTCCTATTTACCACTCCTAGTTGTTTTCTTACTTTTTTTTTCTTATCTAATTAAAATTATTTTTTGAAAACTAAAAAGTGAATTATTGTAACTTGATTATGTATTGAAAATTTTTTATAATGAAATCTTTTTTATATAAATCTACTAGCACTTCTAGGTTTGATAGTTTAGACAATTTTGAAATAAAAAAGATTGTTAATAGAAATGAAGTAATCTTAGAAGATTTTAAAAAGGCTATTGATGATTCGGATATACCTAAAATTGATAATAAAAAAAAACAAATATGTAAAACATCAAAATTAAACATTTAAAACTTATTACACTATAAAACTGAGGAAATAGATATATAATTAAGTAAACCTTTTGAATGTATAATATACACACTAGACTTATACAAATTGACATAAAACCCTTAACTAGATAAGGATTAAATACTAGTATTTTAGCAGTTATTAGAGATGCTAGAGTTCTCTTAGTTCTAGTTTGATCTTCTTTATTTGTTTTTGTAGATCATTTATGGTTGGTTTAGTTTTAATTTGTTTATTTTTATTTAATATTACTATTAAGTCATAGGTTTGTGGTTCTATACTTAACTTCTCAGGTATTTTAGGACTACTATTACTGCTATCAAAGTCATCTAATAATTTGTTTAGCAATTTTTCTATCATTCTTGAATCCTCTATATATTTTGTTAACTCTAGTAAGAATTATTGTTGCTTAGTCAAAATATTTATTGTCTTGTTACTAGATTCTGAGGTATCAATATTAATCTTATCAATTTGATCAGTTTCTTTTTCTATGTCGTACAAAGTTTCTTGTTAGATTCTAAATATAATACATATATTTTATTTAAGACAGACTCTTCTAAACCTAGTTCTTGTTGCTTTTTATTAAACCTATAATATCTAGAAGTGTAATACTTTTTACCACAATTATAATATTTTAAGTCTTTATACGTTGTATTTGTATTTTTCTTTTTGAAATATTTTTGCTTATTGGGTTTTTGGTACTTGTTTTTCTTAGTTTTGTCATAATAACTATCCTTATTGAATTTTTTCTTATATTATTTTTTATAGGTTTCTTATATGATTTTCTATAAGATTTTGAATATTATCCCTTACAATCATTATATTTTTGAGTTATACTATAGTCAAATCATTTACAAAATGAATATAATTCTTGTTTTGTTTTACGCATTTTATATTTTAAAGTTTTTTAGAGTTTTATATCTTGACAAAGCTTCAAGCCTTCCTTTTGTACTATACTAATAAGTTGACAATAAGTTAAGAGATTATAGAGAATTGGGTTACCAAATTCCTGTTTTATATTATTCCTTACCTTTTCTCCTAGGAAAAATGGTAGACCAACTAAAAATTTTTCTTTCCAAAAATCCTAATTTTAGTCTTCCTTAAGCATGATACGAGTTAAAAATGTTATTTTATAATATTGAGAATCACTAAATTTTTTACACCTAAGGTTACTTAATAGCTCTGCATTTTTATCCTTCAGGTAGTTTAGATCTCCTATAAAATATAATGATATAGTTAAAATTAAGGTAGATACTGCATCTTGAATTATGTTAC
Organism: Dalechampia spathulata; assembly: GCA_948192965.1. Taxonomy (NCBI): domain Eukaryota; kingdom Viridiplantae; phylum Streptophyta; class Magnoliopsida; order Malpighiales; family Euphorbiaceae; genus Dalechampia; species Dalechampia spathulata. Next base: position 3,329 of record CANYBF011374656.1, on the reverse strand, counting down.
TATGTTCATCTAATATAAGGGTTCCATCTTCATATGTTTTTATTATGTTTAAAATTTCTAAATGTTGATTTTCTGTTAAGTGACTATCTCACAAACCTTTTAATTGACTAAAAAATTTTGTTATACTTAATTCTACTATAATCCTATCAGAGGTATTAGTTTGAGTCTTATAAGCATTAGCGGTCATAGTCATTTGGTCTATCTGCTATACCAAGATCAGATGCTGAAACTATCTATTGGTTGTGAGCTATATGATTTATTTGCAAATCTAATGTTTTACTAAATTTTTCTAAATCATTGATTTCAAGGGAAGATTTTTCATCTAATTCTAAGATTATATCTTGTAATACTGTACTAATTATTTTAGATGTAGATTTTATATTTATAAGTTGTTCCTTAATAGCTTTAGCAAAGTTAGACTCTTGTTTTACTTCCTTTTCACCAAATATAGAGACTTAGTAGGGTTTGAAAATGTAGGTTTTAGTTTCTTCTCATTAGGATTTTCTTCTAAATTTATTTCTCTATTTGTAATTGATTTTTCTATCCTAGTTAATTGTTTTCTTATACTACAAAGATGAGCATTACAAAAATTATTTTATTCTAAAATTTTTCTTTATGGTTCATCCTCATTAATCACTTTTAATGGTACTAATTTTATCTCATACTCTCCAAAATGAAAAGAACTATTTGTTTTAGGTGGGTGCTCACTTTGAACTACTTTATATTTTATATTCCATTATGTTTCCTTATTCCTAATGGTTATTAGGTTTATATTTTTAACATAAATTTATTTATACCATCTAAGAAACGTAATTTTATTTGATTGTTTTTCAGAAACGTGGTATACTCTTCTTTTAGTTTACTAAGATCATTTTTTTGCTAATTTTTACTAGTTTTTATAGGTTTTTTTATTACTGTTATTTTATCATAAAATTCTTCTTCATTAAAAATAAATTCTTTAGTTAGATCTAAAGAATCTAAATTATCATATAAAGAATGGGGTATAGTTGAGCTATAATCTATATTTTTTAATCTATGGCTTGATTCTAGTATATCTGAGGTAGAATACCTAAGTTTTACTATTGGTTTTGGTTCATTTAAAGAAGCATAAATTAATGATAGTATCTTTGAGGCTCTCCCTATATCTATTGTTGAATTAGACAAGGATGTATCAAAACATCTTAAACTTATACCATGTCTAGTAAATTTTAATTTTACTTTTCCATCATCATACTGTTCTATTTGACTAAGTTTATGTTTGGTTTTATTTTTTCATATTCTGGGGATAAAGTACTCCTTTAAGAATCCACTTTTTAGGAAAAGAAATATCCTTCCATTGTATAGTCTTAGAGATAACCGTATTGACTTTACTAAAATCTATTTGTAAAAATTTTATTTCTCCTATCTTATGTTGTGTTTTATATTTTGTTAAAAAAAAAAACCATAACTTTATAATGTATTTTATATATGAATGCTACAATAATAGATTCTTCTAACATTTTATAATTATAATTTTTTATTTCTAAAACTACACTTTTTAATATATTTACATCATTAAGTGATACAGTTATATTAGAATGTACATCAAAAAAATTGATCCTTCACTAAGACTAGTTCAACTGATCCTAGTAGAGAATCTTGAAAGTTTATAAATCTAGCATCTCTAATAACTACTAAAATAATAGTATTTAATCCTTCTCTAGTTAAGGGTTTTATACTAATTTTTATAAGTCTTATATGTATATACTAAAAGTTTTTACTCTTATGTTACTGTAACATTTTTTATGATAACAATATTATACATTCAAAAAGTTTACTTAATTGTATATCTCTTTCCTCAGTTTTTATAGTGTAATCTGTTTTAAATATGTTTAATTTTGATATTTTATAAATCTGTTCTTTATCAATTTTAGGTATATTCCTGTCACATCCTGCATTTAGTGATATTATGTGCATTTATAAAATTAATATTATGTTGTGTTTTCTATGTTATTGTTGTGAATATGATATGAAATTATGACTATAATGCTAAGTTTATAATGAAAATTTAATTTAGAGCTTAAAAGAGGCTATTGAAATTTTTGCCACAAACCCCTAAAACTAGTGTTAAACGGCACTAAAACTTGGATTCTGAGTTATATACAGTGAATTTGACTGAATAGTTTTGACCATTGTGCTTATGTTAACTTTATCTAACTATATGTCAATTTTGAAAATTTTGGATTAAAAATTTATTTTTGACGTGAAAAAAAAAATTGGTCGTATTTATTTAAGCGATTAATTGATAAGATATAAGAAAATAAGTTATGTAGGTAATAAAAATGGTCTTAGTAAAAATTTACAATTAATATTATTAAATGTTAGTTATTTAGTTTATTGTCATACTTAATTAAGATAAATTCGATTATATTTTATTTTATTTAAAAAAAATGAAAACTAATACAAAAAAAAACAAATAAAATAAAATAATAGGAGAAGTTATATATTATGGGATGTAGCAATAGTTTTGAGCAAATTGGAAGATTATGTTTTTAAAAAAAAACAAAACAAAACAAAGGGGGTAATTAGGTCTTTTGACTTGAAATAATTAGGGATTGTCTTCTTATTATGGGTTGCCCTACATGTTCTAAATCAGCAGCCGCCCCTCTCCCTTCTTCAACCCTTTCTTTTCATTATCTTCAAACCGAATCACTTCCTCCATTCATTCTTTATCTTACTTTTCTTTAGTTTTGTTTTCTATTGATTCTTATCTTCTTCTCTTAAATGAGTCGACCCCTTCTTTGTTTTCATTTCATTTTCGTTTCTGATATCTAAATGAAAGCTACAAGATATGGGTTCCTTTTTAAGACGCAGTCTTCTTATGTTTCTTCTTCCATAAGAAGCCGATTGTTGATGTTGCAAAAGATCAAAGAGTTCCACGTTTGTTCTTCTTTGTTTGGCGATTTTCTGTGGGCTCAAGTAAGAACTTGCTGTCTGAATTAATTCTGGACGAATCTCATCCTTATCCAAGCGTGTTTATTTTGAGTAAGTTGAAGTATTTTCCTGCTACTGTTATTTCTTACATCAACCGAAGCTTTTGAAGTCTCTAACCTTCATTATTTTTTATTCATTTAACCTTTGAACCGAATCTATATATCTTGTTGAAAAGGTTCAATCTTCAGGTGATTATTGTTGAAAAGGATTCGGTTTTTAGCAAATGGTATTGTTTAAGAAGGACTTGTTTTTGGGTAATAAGCAAAGCAAAGAACATGAAGCATGCGTATATAATGTTAAGGTTGTTTAGGAATTTTGATATTAAGTTAAGAGTTTAATAAAAAGAAATGAGATGT
>CANYBF011374036.1:0-19180 GCA_948192965.1 Dalechampia spathulata | reverse complement strand
CAATTTTTACTCGTATAAATGCGATTTTTGATAGGATTGGATTTTAATTGGTTGAGGGGCTATCTCCAAATTATTCCAAGTGATGTTAGCACTCCCAATTAATTTTTCCATGATCAAATAAAATAATTTTGCCTAAAATTATTTTTATTAAAATGAATTTCCACGATCCGGCTTGTGTTTATTATTTCAATTATTGCCTAATAATTGTTGGATTTTGACTCTTGGTTCGTACTTTTAAATGGTATTAGACTAGTCAATTAAATCCAAAATTCATTTGCTACTAATGAATTTATTTGTTTATTTTACATATTAATCTATTCGTGCATTTTGGATCGTGCAACTCGAGGGGAAAAAGGGGTATTACTTAATATCTGGGAAATTATGTATGTGAGGATATTTATGTAATAGGATAGGATTTATTATTCGGTCTGTAATAATTAATTCCCCCTATCTTGTTTGTATCCCCTAATTTCCTCGATCCCTTTCACCGGCCTTTATTTTATTCGTATATTTGCCTAAATATATTATGTCATCATGTCACATGCCATGTCACATGATACATGCACACACTACTATGCATGCCATGCATATACTGTATGCCATAACATACTATATTTCATATGCACATACGTATAAATATGCCAGTACGTAAATATGCCAATACGCAATCCAATGCGCTCAATCAACCGATACGCCTTATTATGCATATATATGCCATGCCATGTCATATACTATGTCACGTCGTATGCTATAACGCATGTCATACCGTATGCCATACATATACTATATTGAATACACATTCACATACGCGATACTATGCCATGTCATGCACATGCCATGCCATGCATATGGTATGTTATTCACTTCACATGCTATACATATAGTATGTCATCTATCTCACATGCCATGCATATGGTATGCCATACATTATACCATGACATGTTATAATACATCATTTTATATGCCATGTCACATGACACAAGCACATTCTACTATACATGTCATGCATATGCCATGTCACGCATCATCTCACATGCCATGCATTTGATATGTCATACATGTAATATATAATCCATATAGCATGTATTACATCATCACACATATTATGCATATGATATGCCATACATCATTCACATACCATGCATAAGGTATGTCATTTACTATGCCATGACATCCATCATTTCACATATCATGCATATGATATGTCATTTACCTTACGCATCATGCATACGCTATGAATATACCACACATAAGCCAAACGTTATGCAACCCCTAAAATGTTAAACGCATAACGTAATACGCTACTTGCCATAATATGTGCCTACAAATTAGGTTGACATATCATGCATATGATATGTCATTCATGCTCACATGACATGCATATGCCATGTTACTTTTATCGCTATATCACATGACATGCATACGCCATGCCATCTAAATGCCATATAGCTTTATATGTCATTTTACGTGCAACCTTGCAACGCCAATTCACATGATGCGCTATGTGCTTACATTTACGCTCGCATACTTGCCTGCCTAGGACAATTAATCCTAACTAAATTGGTAAAATCGATTTTAAAAACTCATAGAATAGATATCCACCACCTGAACCCAATCTCTGAAGGGTTTAACTAGCACTCATGATATGGGTCGGTTGGACTAATCCGGAACCATCCGGTGGCGACTCCCTTGTGACTCTTTTGAGTCCATATCATACCCTAAGGGAACCCTTTAGGAAGACTGCGCTTTCGCTCCAAGTGCGGTCCCTGGTCCGTGACTTTTGCAAGCCTCGCTTTGGGCCCTGGCAGAAACCGGCGCTCACAATAGTAGAAGAGTTAGGATAAAGATTTGGTTATTAAAATGCTTGCAATAAATTTAAAAAGAAAATAAAGTTCTTCTTGATTAATATTACGACCATTAATTTTATTTTTCATTAAACAATTGAACATATTTATAGGCAATTATAGTTTTCATCCATGCCTTTTATCTATACTTCAAGTACTATGTTAATTACTTATAAGTAAAGCTAAATAACTTAATTGGACAATACTTTAGTACATTAAATATTACAAAACCTTTTATATTTTAATCGGTATTTCTTATAGTTATATCAATTAATTTTTTGAACAAGAACTTCTCCTTTAAAGTTTTAATTAAAGTATTACCTTTATTTTAACACTCCTCCTTAAAGTTGCTTATAAATATTATAAAATAAACTTCTTTAATGCATTAGTTTCAACATTTTGAAAGTGACTTAATTTACAAAATTTTCTAGTTTAAATTTGAAAAAATAATACACTAACTTGTTTAAACCTTCCTTGTAAACATCACAAACTTCATAAACTCTTATTCTTTTCCTCTTCCTAAATTGGTTTTTTTAGTAATATGAATGATAACATTTTGATCAAAAACTTGTTGGTGCATAAATTGATCTAAGTAAACATGCATAGTAAATCAATGAGTTTTAAATTTATAATCCTTATCATGTAATCATGCCATTGTAAAAGTACAGATCATAACTGTAGTATAAAGATATTGTTTACTAGGATCAAAGGTGGTCAAGTGTTAGTCATTAATTTCATCGATTATTTAGGCAATTGAACAATCAAATTTAACTGATAGTTTATTTAATTACTAAAATCATTAACTAACTATCATAGTATATATAATGTACAATTTAATCATAAGGATGGACAATGTTGAACAAAGAATAAACTTTCCATATTTAAATTAGTTACCAACTTCAAAGCAGTATTTTATTGTAAAGTTCTTTCTTTTAGAAGATTTTTTACCTATTAAAGTTAAACTAACACCATACTTTTGGGACTGCTATGTTAGCTTTAGTTATTAAGTTTAGTTACTTTACATTAAACTCCAGTTTTTAATTAACTCCTATGATCGAGCATCAAAACGTCCTATTTTATGCCCATAAACAGCCCATTATAGCATAGTTTAGTTGTTAGAATGGTTGACGTGTGTACATTTTGTATTTTGTAGGTCAAAATGGTGAGTTTTGGGAAAATGTACTTAAATGGGAGATTTTAAAACTTATTTGGATTTTTGAGTTTCGGGACATTGCTTACAGGCATAAGACTGGCCAAAACGACTTGATAAAGTGGCGTTTCGGACAGCTAGAAGTAGAAGAAATTGAGACGAATACAAACTCCTACGAGCTGAATGTTGATAAGGCTTGCAGGCATAAGTGACACTAAAATGACATCACTTGGCCAATTTTGAAGAGTTGGATGAGGATGAGTTTTGCCTAGACTTAAACTCATATAGCTTGATAGGAAAGTGATTAGGAAGGATTCAAACTCTTATATCTAAAGATTAGGATTAATAATTATTTATTTGTATTAGTTTAATTATTTTCTTTCTATAAATAGGAAGTTGTTCCTATGTAGAGGGGGTTCCCAAAATTTTGGTTCTGAATATGGGTTCCTAGTTTTTAGTTTGGATTTTATTTGCTAGAAAATAATTGATTGTTTTATTCCTTTTATTTTAATTCTAATTTTTATTTTCTTTCATTTATTTTAATTTTATGTTTTATTTTGCCAATGATGCAAGGCTAAGTGACTTGTTTTTTCTAATTTCAAGCAATTTAAGTTATTCATTAATGATTATGTAAGATCTAAATGATCCTAATTCCATTAGCAAAGCATTATTATCTCTAACTCTGAATCTCATAAAACTATTGTTGTTCTTAGTGCATCTAAATAAGACCTGTTGCATGTCTTTAAGTTCTTACATATAGCTAAGTAGGTTGTTTGATACGGAAAAGTCACTCAACTTACTGGAGTGGTAAAGTAAGATGTTATCCTTACTACGACATGCGATAGTACTTCTTGTGGGTTAGAGGATCTAGTTTGAACATGAGAGATGATGGGTGGAAACTGTTAACTAGAGTTGAGTCTTCCTAATTCTTAATGCAATTTTGGGATGACTTATGAACATCTTATTCCACTATGTCTATCTTGGGATTAGAGGCATTTCATAGAGCATGTTTCATGGCATCTTACAAATAAGGGAAGATTAGGGCATGTGAGACTGGCTTGGTAAACTATAACTGGCTTAGTACCATTATTGCCTTTGGACTATTAATGAATCAGTGATCATATTCGGTTAATGAATACTTGAGGCTTTTGGTTGGGAGAATTACTCATTATTAAATTTCCTTTATTTTATTTTATTTGTTTCATCGTTTGCTTAATTACTTTCCAATTACCTTCATTTATCTTATACGTAAATAATTAAGAAAGTTGAAACCATCTCTGTGGGATTCGAACCTTACTTCCACTACTATAAAATCATAGTTCCTACGTGCGGGTAGTGAGGAATTAATTTGATGGAAGCGATAACTGATCAAAATTTGGCACCGTTGCCAAGGATGGTAATTAACATTTTCTTGATTCTTTGTTTATGACTTGATCTTTTGTAGGTAATCTTAGCTTAGACAAAGAAATCAAGAAGACTATAAAAAGATTGAGAAAAGAGGTGAAACTCAGAAAATCCACCTCAATCTCAGAGAGTTCTTATGCCCACGAGGAAACAACTAGTGATAATTCTGATAGCGAGAGCTATAACAAAGCTGTTATGGCCATAAATAATGAACAGACTCTCAGACAAATGGTCGTTGTGCCCATAGACCAGTCTCCACTTTGTATCACTTATGAGGACATAACAAGACCCCTTAAACTTAAATCTGGACTCATACAGCTACTACCAACTTTCAGAGGCTTGGAGAATGAAGACCCATACAAGCACCTAAAGGAATTTCATATTATTTGTACAGAGATGAAGACACAAGGTGTAAACCTTAAACACATTAAACTTAGAGCTTTTTCTTTTTCTCTTGCAGATGCTGCCAAAGATTGGCTCTACTGCGTGCCCTCAGGAACTGTCATAACATGGAAAGAGATGGCCAGACTATTCCTGGATAAATTTTTCCTAGCCAAAAGAGCTGCATAGATCAGGTAAGACATATGTTCTATTTGGAAAAAGGACATGGAAAATCTTCAGGACTATTGGGAACATTTGAAAAGAATGTATGCATCATGCCCACAATATAACATCACAAAGCAGAACCTGATATAATATTTCTATGAGGGTTTATTACCAGTAGAAAGGAAGATGATGGATGCTTTGAGTGATGGAGCTATAGTGAACAAGACACCTCAGGAAGGTCATAATCTGATTAACATAATGGTTGCCAATGCCCAGTCTTTTAGCATTGAAAGAGAGTAGCCTAGAAGATTCAATGAGGTAAGTGTTTCAAGCCTTGAAAATCAAATGAAACAACCTACATCTGTTGTGCAGGAACTTGCAACCAATTTGAAACCAGTAAGAGCTTATGGAATCTGTACCCAAATAGATCATGTGACTAATCAATGCCCCTTGATTCAAGAAGAGGAAATTGAGGAACAAGCAAATGCTGTTGGAGGATTTTTAGGACCACCATAGAGAAAATTTGACCCGTTCTCTAAGACATACAACCCAGGTTGACGAGATCATCCCAACCTAAGTTATGGTAACCAACAGTCAAATTTCCAGCATAAATTGAACCAACAAAGAACTTCAGGTATGTCTCTAGAAGATGTTGTTAAAAATTTAGCAACTAATGTTCATGCTTTTCAACAGGATGTTTAGCAATTCCAGTAAACTGTGACTTAAAATCAATAGAATACAGACACCAGGATGAACAATATAGAGAATCAAATATCTTAGATGGCTACATTTTTTAGTAGAATTGGATCTCAAGGGAAGCTTCCGTCATAAGCAGAAGTTAACCCAAGAGAAAGTGTCAATACTATGATGTTGAGGAGTGGCTGGACACTTCCTGAAATTGCTAGAAAAAAGTCAAAATCCCATGAGGAGAAGGAGCTAGAAATTGAAAGTAGCAAGGAGAAAGGAGAGCAAGAAGAGAAAGCCAAAGATCATGAGAAAGCAATCCAGCCTGTAATAAATCATTGCCCATTTCCTGAGCGATTAGAAAAGACCAAATAAGAAAGGTAGCAAAAGGAGATTTTAAAGACCTTCCACAAAGTATAGGTTAATATTCCACTACTCGAGGCCATAAGATATGTCACATCCACATTATTAGCTTCTTGATAAGTGCCATATTCACAAACATGCATGTTATGCATATGTCTAATGAATGCTTGCTTACTACATGAAATGCATGAATATAATGTGATGCATAAATGCTTTGATATAAGGTATGAGAAATGAAACATTCTATGGATAAAGGAATGACATATAGAATGAAATTGATAGAGAAAGAAGTGAATGAATGTTTTCGATGAAGAGTGATGCTTTAGCAAGTTTAACGTATTATTGTATGATAAATTATAGATTAAGATGGGCATGTACAAGTTAAAGTAAAAGTAGAATTAATGGTGAGGTAAATTGTAACTTAGGATATAAAAGGGATTACATGAAAAGTAAAGGTTATAGTTGGAAAATAAAAAAATTATGTAGAATTTATATTCATCAGTGGAAGATTAAGTAAGACTTATGTATAATATGATGTAAGAAAGATATTTTAATTGATAAGAAGGAAAAGAAGTAATATTATGTAAGGAATTGTCATTTGGTTGCCAAGTGTCCTTATATGATAGGACCCTTCCTAACTTAGTCATAGGATTCATGATAACAACAACAACAACAACAACAACAACAACAACAACAACAAGAACAACAAGAACAACAAGAACAACAAGAACAACAAGAACAACAAGAACAACAAGAACAACAAGAACAACAAGGACAACAAGGACAACAAGGACAACAAGGACAACAAGGACAACAAGGACAACAAGGACAACAAGGACAACAAGGACAACAAGAACAACAAGAACAACAAGAACAACAAGAACAACAAGAACAACAAGAACAACAAGAACAAGAACAACAAGAAGAACAAGAACAACAATAATAACAAGCACAAGAAGGATAATAATAACAAGAACAACAAGGACAATAACAACAAGAACAACAAGCACAACAAGGATAACAAGGACAACAAGGACAAGAAGAACAACAAGAACAACAAGAACAACAAGAACAAGAATAACAAGAAGAACAAGAATAACAATAATAACAACAATAACAACAATAACAACAATAACAACAATAACAACAATAACAACAATAACAACAATAACAACAATAACAACAATAACAACAATAACAACAATAACAACAATAACAACAATAACAACAACAACAACAACAATAATAATAATAATAATAATAATAATAATAATAATAATAACAATAATAATAATAATAATAATACCTCTAGAGTGGCTTCTAGTGCTTTCCAGAGTGGTGGTCATGGTTATAGTCAAGGATATGTTAATCAAGCTTTTAGGACTCCTTTTAGGGTATATGCAATAAGGCAAAGAGAAGATGTACAAGTTGCTGATGTTGTTATTGGTAAGTTTTACATTTTCAATCATGATGCATTGGTATTGTTTGACCCGGGATCATCGCATTCATACATGAGCACTAAGTTTGCATGACTACTTAATATACCATGTGAGGGGTTAGGATATGATATTACGGTTTCAAGTCCATTAGGCAAAGATGTGACCGTGAATAAGATATATCGACAATGCCCTTTAGTCATTAAGGTTATACATTTTCCATCTAACTTAGTAGAGTTACCTTTCCCAGATTTTGATGTTATTTTGGGTATGGATTGGCTATCAAGATATCAAGTTATAATGGATTATACTCAAAAGATGGTTACCTTTAAAAGCCTAGGGGGTACTACTATTCAGATACAGGGTTACAAACCGACAGTTACTTCTAAGTTAATTTCAGTTGCTTTTGCTCAGAAATTATTACAGCAAGGCTGTAAAGCCATATTAGCTCACGTGGTTGATATAAAATAAAAGGGAGTTCAGTTGGTAGATATACCTATAGTATATGATTTCCCAGATGTTTTTCCTAATGAACTATCGGGTTTACCACCAGAAAGGGAAGTAGAGTTTGAAATAGAAGTGCAGCCAGGCACTGAACCTATTTCTATTACACCATATCGAATGGCACCGATAGAGTTAAAAGAGCTGAAGATGCAATTGCAAGAGTTACTAGATAAGGGATTCATTCGACCCAGTATTTCACCATGGGGTGCAACAGAATTGTTTGTGAAAAAGAAGGATGGTTTAATGAGATTGTGTATTGACTATTGATAATTGAATAAGGTAACAATCAAGAATAGATATCCATTACCTCGCATTGATGATTTATTTGATTAATTGAAAGGAGCAGTGGTGTTTTCAAAGATTAACTTGAGATCAGGCTATCATCCGTTACGGGTAAAGGAGAATAGCATTCCAAAGACTACTTTTTGAACCAGGTATGGTCATTATGAATTTTTGGTGATGCCTTTCGGTTTGATAAATGCACCCGTAGCATTTATGGCATGAATGAACACTGTATTTAAAGATTATCTGGATCAATTTATGGTCGTATTTATTGATGACATACTGATATATTCAAAGAGTCGAGAAGAACATGATGTGCATCTGAGGATCATTTTACAGAAAATGCAGGAAAAATAATTATATGGTAAATTATCAAAATGTGAGTTTTGGTTGGAACAGGTGACATTCCTCGAGCATGTTGTCTTGGCAGAGGGCATTAGAGTTAATCCTAGCAAGGTAGAAGCAGTGATTAATTGGCCAATTTTGAAGAATGTTAATGAAATTTGTAGTTTTATGGGTTTAGCTGGTTATTATAGATTATTTATCAAGGGATTTTCAATGATTGCCACACCATTGACTACCTTGCTATAAAAGGATGTACCATTCATATGGACTGACAAATGCTAGAAGAGTTTTGATCGACTAAAGGAGTGTTTGATACAAGCGCCAGTTTTAACTTTACCAACTCCGGGTAAGGAATTTATGCTATATAGTGATGCTTCATTACATGGATTGGGATGTGTATTAATGCAAGATCAAAAGGTAATTGCTTATGCCTCTAGATAGTTAAAGCCTTATGAGAAGAATTATCCTACTCATGATTTAGAGTTAGCTATCATCGTATTTGCATTGAAGATCTGGCGACATTACTCGTATGGTGAGAAATGTTACATCTACACTGATCATAAAAGTTTGAAATATTTGGGAACCCAGAAAGAGCTGAATTTAAGACAGAGATGGTGGATTGAATTGATTAAAGATTATGATTGTGTCATTGATTATCATTAAGGAAAAGCCAATCAGGTAGCCGATGCCTTGAGTAGAAAAACATTTGCAAGTATTCAGTAGTCATCATTGATGTTAGCTTATGAGATTTGACGTATGGGTGTTGCCTTTACAATACAACCAGAGTTTATTTTGGCCACGATTCAGTTACATGCAAAACCTATGCTAATTGATTAAATAAAAGAATGTGCAATAAGTGATGAAGAATACCAGAAGCAATTGAAAAAGGTACAAGATGGCAAAACTACTTTGTTTACTTTAACTGATGATGGTATATTGAAGCATGGTTCAAGAGTGTATATTCTGGCTAATGAAGATTTAAAGCAGCAAATTTTAGAGGAAGCTCATTATTCCAAATGTTCTTATCACCCGAGTAGTATGAAGATGTATCGAGATTTGAGACAGTATTATTGGTGGGTTGGAATGAAAAATGATATAGTAGAATATGTGTCTAAATGCTTGATTTATCAGCAAGTAAAAGCAAAACATCAAGTACCTGCTGGTTTACTTAATCCTCTACCGATAGCAGAATGGAAATGGGATAAAGTCACAATTGATTTTGTTACTGGTTTACCATTAACACGTGCTAGGCGTGATGCTATATGGGTAATTGTTGACAGATTAACAAAGACAACACATTTCATACCCATACGTATGGATTATAGTTTAGAGAGGTTTACAAGGTTATATATTAATGAGATTGTACATTTGCATGGTGTGCCATCATCCATTGTTTTTGATAGAGATCTCAGGTGATGAAGATCTATTCCCTCAGAGTTTTAAGTTTGACTTTACCATTTTAATCGAGTTAATTATCCATAGCAGGTAAGCATTCATAAGCATACAACACAATATAACATGGCATCAATCATACCAAATATAGCATGGTAAATATGTATGGTGATCATTGCATGACATCATGATATGACAATCATGGTAAATGAAACATGACATATGCATGGCATATGAGAAATGACATGGCATAGGCATGACATGCTAGATGATACGATATAGGCATGACGTGTAAGATGATATGGCATAATCATGACATGTGAGATGCATGACATAAGCATGATATATGAGATGACATAACATATGTATGATATGTAAAAGATGACGTTACATAAGTATGACATGTTAGATGACATGGCATAGGCATGGCATGTGAGATGATATGGTATAAGCATGACATGTAAGATGATATGACATAGTCATGACATGTGAAAGATGACATTGCATAAGCATGATATGGCATAGCATACATCATATAGCAATGATAAAATGAGCATGGCAATATGAATGAAAATTAATAATAATGGCTAGAGGAAATGGATCGAGGAAGATAGGGGATACACGATGAGATAAAACTAAATTATACATGTCGAGGAGAAAATAAAATAGAGGCCTATTCTATTATTAAAAAAAATCTTTTAACAATGTAAAAAATTGATATGTTAGACAACATCTTAACCACTCAAGAAAATGTCAACCTCAAGCAGTACGAGTCAAAAATGCATGAATATAAATGCAAAACAGACAAATAATTATTAGTGGTAAATGAAATTTAGGACTAGATTAACTAATTCAATGCCATGTGAAAGTACAAATCAAGGGTCAAAGTTTGATAAAGGTAATGAAAACAATCATGAAAACACGATAATAAGCATAAGTCAAAACATGAAAATCATGTAAAAATAATCAATTTTAGGCAAAATCGATCAATAGTATAACCGAAACTTTCTACGATCATATGAAGCATCACTTAGAAATAAATCATCATCCAATTAAGCTAATCATGTCAAGTGATAAGTAAATCATAATTAAAATGGCATTAATTGAGATATTAAACAAAGTAAGATGATTTAATGGTTAAATCGAAAGAAATTGATCATACCATAATGAATTGGAGAACTTTAACATCATTCAAGTATAAATTAGAGATAAATAACTCATCCAATTAAAGCTAATCACATCAAACATCAGATTAACAAATTAAATAAGTATTTAACTTGGAAAATCAATTTTGAAGCCAAAATTAATGATGTACAATCAATATGTGATGAATTCATATCATTAAGGTTATTATGAAAGCACTAATGCTACTAAAAACTTCAATAAATGAGTGAAATCAGAGTAAAATGAGTGAAAAACTTAAAAAATAGAGGAATTAGACAACTATGTACTTTATACATAGATGGATGTGCACAGCACAAGGGCTATGTGTACCACACATAAAGGGTTATGCATAGCACATAATAAACAAAAATTAGAAGAAAACACATTTTTTGGTAAAAACATGAATCGAATCATAAATTTAAGCAAATGTATGATTGCTACAGATCATCTAAGCCACGAATGAGCATTGAATGTTACTGTAGTATTCATGATTGAAACCAATCATAGAAAACAAACAAAATCCATAAACCCAAAAGGAAATCAAGAGTAAATTAAGAAAGAATAAGCATTCTAAACTCACCAAGTAATTAGCTTCTGAAAATTTGATTCCAAAACATGATTAGGGACTTAAGTAGGATTAATTAGTCTCTAATCCTAGATTAATTACTTAATTATGGACTTAATTAAGTGAGAATTCAATTTGGCAGAGTTTGGGTAGATTTACTTAATTTCAAACCCTTTTTCCATAAATACAAGGCATATATTTATAGGAAAGGGTGATGGGTTATCAAAGAATTGACAAACAATATGGGATTTTGAAAAACTATGCATGATATGCGTAATATATAGCCTAGAAAAGGCTATATGCATAATATGTAGCAGCATATGCCCAACATTATGCATTTATTACCTATATGGATCATCTAACATGAGTGCATTATGATGTGAACCATATTTCAAACAAGTATCATTTGGGGCATAAATGCATGGTGACATATGGAGCATATTAGATTTACATGGGAAAAGGTCATACACCAGGCGTATATTTTCAGAAAATGCATGCTATATACTCCACCCTCCATAGAATGTAGCATGCTTCACATGTCCAGAGCACTCAATGGAGGCTTAAAGGCATGTGTGCAAATTGGGGTTGACATTGGGGACTTGTACCCAGTTGAATAAAAAAACACAAAGTTATAGTGCATGGGTGAAATGTCAAGGTCAACAGTTTACCTCTTGATTATGATCATTTTAAGACGATGCCAGAAAAAGTTATCAAAATGAGACCTAATCACCACATGGCTTTTCACTAAAAAGCATAGAAAATACCTGACTAATGCTCATGTCAAGGCTTGATGCTCATGCTGAGGCTTGTGAGGTGCTCATACCAAGGATCATTACGCAATGAGGGGGGATGTAAAAGTGATCCACTGGGGAAACCTTAACTATGATGCTCATGCTGAGGCTTGTGCCTCCACTGACAAAGAAAGTGGGATCCATTAGGGATAACCCAATTATGATGCTCATGTTAAGGCTTCTGACTTTATGGGGAGGAACATGTATCCTAATACTACTATCAAGAACCCGGTTCTTAGGTGAGATAATCAATGTTGATCATGAGATGCTCATGTTGAGGCTTAAAATACAATTATACAATTAAAAGCCTAGTGCTCAAGCGAGATAATTAATGTTGATAAGATAGTGCTCATGCCAAGGTTTGTAACTCAACTGAGGAATAAAACATAACCCATTAAGAGCCCAATGTTTGGGCAAGGTGATCAATGTTGATCGGGTAGTGCTCATGTTAAGGCTTGTAATACAATTTTACCACTAGGAGACTGGTGCTTGGGCGAGATGATCAATGCTTGATCAGATCTATGTTTGATATCTCCAAAGATAATATTTGGGACTCACTACTAGAATTCAATACTACCTAGTCAATTACTTGATTAGTAATCAACGGTTTAACTAAAATTGATATATGAAATTAATTTTTCAGTGAAATTGGAATAGAAATAGTCTAGATAAAATACTTGAATTTTTTTAATATCAATTTGTTGCATTATAACTGATTTCTGAAATTTTTCTAATGCTACAGGTTGTGAAATTGAACTCGCTAGGGAAAAAAATGATCCAAAAGTTCTAAAATTTTTATGAGATGTCTAATTCTATGAGTAAATCTTTATGAGCATATGGTACATGTTAGCAGAGCTCTCTAGTGGTTGGTGCATATTAGCAAAAATTGCTACATGTTGCACATATAGCAAGTAAAATTTCACCAACTATGGGGTTTTTTAATGATTCCATTGGACATTGGCTAGTTTAGGCATTCATGGGCATGAATTTGACCTAAGATTAGGAAAGAAGAAGTAATTTTATTAATACAAAATCAAATTGAACTAGTTCAAATGATAGCTGAGTAGGCATTTGATTGATTGTTGTTATTATTTGAAATATAGCCTCTCTTATCCCTAGAATAATATGTTCTCATGGCTAGAATATTTGATCAATTTGTCTTACAAGGATGAGTGTCACATACTGCTGGAGAGCCCTCAGTGTCGACTCTTCTATTCAGATAAGCGGGTTATCGATTAGTAGCTTAGGCTAGAGGGATATGTGGAGCCTACTACACCATAATGAGCTTTGTTCTGGGCTTCCTATACTGATATAAACCCAAATGTGATTGCTACACTAACTAGCATTCCCGAGTGAGAGCGTCTGTCAGAGTCACTAGTGGACTGCCAGACTTTCCTATAGATGTGGCTATTATAGGTTATTGAGCTACTACATGTAGAGGCCAACATGATGGAGCAAGCAGATCTGGTAATAGACCTAACACTTCTGGTGGAAAAGGTGGATACCATGGTTCACTAGCTATTGGCAATTCCCAAGGTGGTGGTACCTCGAAGAGATCGTGTAGTGCTATATTTTAGGTGACACCATCTAGACTGAGCTCGACAATCTAGATGTGCCCTCTAGATATGAGTATCCTCATAGTTTCATCAAGGGTCTGCTAATATGGCATCAGAACTAGTTGATCTACACTTTTGATGAGCTCAAAAACCTGTATTACACATCCTTCTTGGTGCTAATGAAGAATGATATCAAGTTTGATATGCCAAACACCACTCATTTGAGTAGATGAAATGCATTAGTATGTAGCTAATTCTACCAATATGACATGTATTTGACTTATGCAGGTGCTTCAGAATGCCATGGCTAATGCTACAAGGCTGTTGATAAAATTATGTTGTTATCATAGTTCTGAGATGCAAGATGTCTAAGTAAGCACCTGTTATGATTATATTCATGATGTATATGCATGGATACATGACGTATATGCCTATATGATCATGTTAATGCAGATAAGTTGATGCTCAAAGTGAGAGGAGCAAGATTGTTATTCTCAGATGGCTAAGCAGGTGGGTTGAGAGATTGCTTGATTGACAATATACTTGGAGTGATACAATATTAAGGTCCCCGACAGTCCTAGTTTGGATGAGGAGCAGTCAGGAGATGATGATGCCTGGAGTAAACATGACATCAGATTCTATATACATGGTGTTAAAACTCTATAGCTTCTATATTAGAACATAGGGTAGATTAGTGTAGCCTAGCATGAGAGCTTAGTGCACTCGGGCTATGGTACATGAACACTGAGGAACATCGATGGCTTGAACTCTGTATATTTTAGATTTGATAGTGAAACACAAAACATTTGTTATTGTTATTCTTCTATAAGAATATCATGCATTATGCTTCTCTACTGAAACATAACATGTCTATTATTCCATGCAGGAATAGATCATGACTCAGTAATCACTCTCTACTTTATATATCATCACCCACCAATAGGGACATACTGAGTGGGGCTGATTGAGTGAGTTTAGACTCTAGTATCTAAAAATGTTCCAACAAGTCTTTATCAACACAACTTTTCTACATGCTGTTGTGTAGTTCTAAGATCTAGTGACCCATGTTTTCTAGTTTGAACACATGGAGCTATGCCCAATATATGAGGAGTTTGCTGCTATCCTCAAAGTCACTTATAGCATGATCACAATACTGACAGTACCGATGCCTATTGGAGAGGCGGTTCCCTATCTGATTAAGACATTTAACATTAGCCCAATTATAGTGAGATCACTACTGACTACAGAGAGTTCTATAGATCTTATTGCTATCTTTCGGTTGTGCGGCCATAACCTAACGACTACCTCTTCTTGGCTGAGGGTAGCAAGATTCAAACGACTAGCATAATTTCTGTTCATCAACCCATCTAGCCATGTAGATTTAATGATTGGTCCAATGATAGACTAGATAGATTAGGGTCAGATTCCTTTTTCTGATGATCATAGCATAAATGATCCTTGGGCTAGATAGAGTGAGATACGATCAATCTGAGTGCCTCAATGGTAGTATGCTTCTTCTGCAGGTATGAATTCTAAGCTACCTTTGTAAGTTTTCAACTTAGAAAAGTTGTATTCTTCCTTAATTTTTGCATGATTTGCCTCTTGTGAGGTTTTTAGCTCATTAGGTTATCTAATTTTGCATTAGACTCTAACTTTTTCCTAAACTACCCCCTTAGGTTTTAAATTCAGTGGGTCACTCTTTTTTTTCCTAAGCAACTTTTTGCAAGGTTTTCAACTCCACAAGCTTTTATTTAATTTTATTCTCTTTATGTTTTTAGAGATCTGGCTCCAAGAAAAGCTGGGGATCTTAGCACCACTAGCTAGTGATCCATAGAGGTATACACCTCATAACCATATAACAAGAGGCCATACCTTTGGTGAGGTAAGGATACTGACATTCAACACTAGGTCAAGTGGATGAGGGTCATCCTAGAGAGTGAGGTCAAGTGGATTTGTCCTTGGTGACACATCCAATATATGATGGTGTGGATATACATAGATTATGTTCCGCTGCCAAGATTTAAATATTGTACTCATTACAGTTATTTTAGAGTCTGTCGTCAATATGGCCACAGATAGACTATCCCTTAGTTGATGGAGTTTAAGGGAGGATGACTGCTGTCCTACTTCCTAGAGCACTTGGAGAGGACCTGGCCTCACCATAGGATCGTGCCAGTAGAGATCCTTGAAGATAAATTTTCTATGGATGATAAGTACAGGCTATGGGTGCTACACCATACTTAGGATTCTATACTGCAAAACTTTCAGACAATAACATTATATAATAAAAGAAAAATAGTGCTTTGTATTTGAAATTAGTATTACTTATGGCTAAGTTTATGAACATGCATTCCATTTACATTAATGAGATTAAAACATTTGCATGAGAAATGTTAAAAGTGGCATAGAAGTTCCCTAATATGCATCAGACCTAACTCTTATCATTAACCAGTCCTATGTGAGATTTTTTAATCAATTATTTTGATGCTCTTTTTTTCATTTTAAGAGCTCTAACTTTTGAATAAGCCATCCAAGCAGATTTTCAACTCATCAAGAAATCATTTTTTCTTTATCTTAACTTTTGCATGAGCCACCTGTGCAGGTTTTTAGCTTACCAGACTTTTATTTTTATTTTTCTCTTCTTTTTACCCTTTGCTTTAGATAAAATAGCTCTTCAGCTAGTCAAGGTTGACAAGTTCAAAAAACTCATTCCCTTCCAAGTCTAAAATATAGATGTGCCTTTGGATAAAATCTTCTTAACCAAGAATATGCCCTCTTAGTTAAGTTTGAACTTTCCACACAGATCGCGGATAGTCAATCTAACTTACTTCAGCATTAGATCACCTTCTTATATGGTAACAGGCTTAACCTTCTTGTTAAATGCATTTTCCATGTGCTTCTTGTAAAGCTATAACTGATAGAGAGCCTTCAGCCATTTCTCATTAATAACAACCAACTACTTATATATGGCCCTCTTCTACTCAGTCTTTGGCCACTAAGCTTCCAAAACAACACAAAATGACTTCAGCTCTACTTCAACTGGAAAATAGCTTATATCCTGTAAACCAAAGTGTAGGGAATAGCCTTGTAGGACTCCTTACAATGGTTTTGTAACCCCACAAAGCAAATGGTAACTGCTCATGCCAATCATAATAAGTCTACACTTATCTTAGCCAAGGATTGCTTGATCATTTTATTGGTTGCTTTAACTACCCCATTAGCTTAAAGGCAATATGGAGAAGATTGGTGATGCTCAATCCCATATCTCTCTAGCAAGTCAAACACTTAACCCTAGAACTGCACTCCATTATCAAACACTAAGTGATATGGTACCACATGTCGGCATATGAGATTCTTCTATATAAACTTGGTAACTTGCTTTACCCTCAGTTTACTGTAGGATTCTACCTCCACCTATTTAAAGAAGTATTTGACAGCCACCAGTATATGCTGATGCCCATTAGAAGTATTAGGATTGATCTCATCCATAATATCAATTCCCCAAGTTGAGAAAGGTCATGGCATAATCAAATTTTACAATTTAACTTGCAATATAAGACTTAAATCTCTATGAATTTAACACTCGTGACATCATCATATAAACTGTACACAGTCTATCTCCATGGTAAGCCAAAAATACCTTTGGAACAAGATCTTCCTATACAAGGCAAACCCATTCATGTACGATCTGTATACACTAGCGTGCACTATCTACATGATTGCTTTGATCTCCTTCCCTGATATGCATCAAAGTTGTAGACCATCAGCAGTTCTTCTATAGAGAACACCCTGATGCAAGGTAAAATTAGCTACTAGCCTTTATAAAGCTAGCTTATCAGTCTTATTGGCTTCTTCCGGGTAAGCACTGGTTCTTAGAAAATTCATGATATCATCATACCATGGAGTCTCATCTTGCTAGTATAGAATCATAACCTATTCTCCCTAGTAGCAAAGAATCCTCAACTGCTCGATGAACATAAGTTGAACTTGACATTACGGTCACTCACATACTGAAGCCAGTGTGGCCAAAGTATCAACCATCTAATTTTTATAATGTGGAGTATGAATAAACTTACATAAGCTGAAATTGTAAGTCATGAGCTTTATGTATTCAACATAAGGCTTGAGCCTTTCTTCTTGGACATCCCACTTGGCCGTGGAATGGTGAATGACTAGTATTGAATCACCAAATACCTCTACATCTTGGGCATCGATAATTAGTAATGCTTTAAGCCTGAACCAACATGCTTCATACTTAGCCATGTTATTGATGATTAAAAAGCTTAGCAGCTTCGAAAGCATAATCAATTCACGTTCGGGAGTGATCAACATAACCTTTATGCCTACACCTCTTTTATTGACTATGTTGTTGAAATGCAACTGCCATTTCTAGACATCAACTGCTCCCAAGTGCTCATTTGGGAAGTTTAATTCAAAAGTTTCAAAGTTATCCACCGGCCTAGATATTAAGAATTTGACAATTACTCTACCTTTAATCACCTTCTTAATAATGTACTGCACATCAAACTATAATAATAGGATTAACCACCTGGAAGGTTTCCCCATCAATGAAGGAGCTTCATACAAGTACTTCATAGGGTCCACCTTGGAGATCATCTAAACTTGGTATGATTGAAAGTAATGTCTAAGATTCTTAGTGACCCAGACTATAGACATGCATAGCTTCTCAACAGTGTTGTACTTACATTCTATTAGCAAAAATTTCTTACTCAGGTAGTAAACAACATGCTCAACTCCAACTTCATTCTGTTGAGTAACCATAGCTCCCACTGACGACTCCTCCAAGGCTAGATAGAGCAGTAATGGTTTTCTTGGCCAAAGTGGCTACAGAATCGATGGGTTAGAGAGGTAATGCTTCACCCTCTTGAATGTAAATTGGTAGTTCTCATCATAAACCAAAGGCTAGTTCTTCCTCGAAAGCTTGAAGATAGACTCATATATGGTAGTGAGATTAGCGATGAGTCTGCTGATATATTGGAGCTATCCCAAGAATCCTTGTCGCACCCTAATTTCGGACCGGTGTTGATTCGGATCGATCCCGGGTTAATTCTGGACCATTTAGGGTTCTTTCGGACCATTCTGGGTCCTTTCGGGCCGGGCTTGGCCCGTTTAGGGTTTAGTTTGGCAGCCTAG